>NW_026509209.1:0-14355 GCF_026875155.1 Cherax quadricarinatus
CACAGAGACAAATCGTAGTCGTCAACCATCCTTAGAGATCACCAAGAACCAGTGTACAGAGTTCGTTATACACCTCGTAGTATTCATAGTACATTCAGTAACCATAGTCGGCGGAATTGTTATAACTGTGGTTTCCGTGGCCATATTGCAATTAATTGTCCTGATAGTTACCCTAAGAGAGTCATACTGATGAT
The DNA here is from genome assembly GCF_026875155.1 of Cherax quadricarinatus. NCBI lineage: Eukaryota > Metazoa > Arthropoda > Malacostraca > Decapoda > Parastacidae > Cherax > Cherax quadricarinatus. The sequence continues at coordinate 195 of NW_026509209.1, forward strand.
GAGTACTCAGATCTTCCCTACTGTACTTATCATAGAATACATGGCATGACACATCTGAGTGCAATGCTCTCTATAACCTTCAGTACTCTAGGTCTTTCAGTGGTCGTTCCAACCGCAGAACCCGTCGAGGAAACAGATCTCGTGGTTTTCAAAATAACCAGAACCAGGCTCATTCTTTCAATTATCAAACTAACCAGAACCAGGCTCGTTCTTCCCAGTCGGGGGAATTCGAGCGCCCCAGTCAAACCGTCCCATGGTGACAGTAGGTGATAATGAGTACACCATCCCCGTTCACAATTCCTTTGAAGCCTTAAGGGGGCTGTAGGGCAATTGGCCGCGCGCGCTCACCGAAAAATCGGAAAAATATGGATATTGAGTTATATATACTGAAAAAAAGCTCAACTCTTTGGCAACACAATGGTACCAGAATGAATGTTCTACGACGTTTCTACAAGAAATTATAGTCATTTATATCAGGTATGGTGACGGCGATGTTGGTACCGAGTCTGCTCACGGCCTATATATTTTTTGGAGTTATTTTCTTGTTTTTTATCGCCTTTTCTTGCATTATTCTTCAATAAAAATAACGACTATTTGGCATCATAAAACAGTAGGCGGGACTTATCCTGAAAACTTAGTGACTGCCGGGAACCAGATGGGAAAACGCTCACCCAGTGTGCCACCGCTCGAGGTGCCAGCCAGGAATCCACCCATTATTACGCTTATATCAGCTTATATATCAACTCTACCTTATTTGTCTATCAGAATTGATCTAATATGATATAAAAAACACTCTAAATAACATACAAAATGTTATATATCTAGACTGAATAAAATAGGCCATAAAAATGGCCCAGAGATTATCGGGAATATTTCGATATAAAGTGTAACTGGGTCACCCCCCGTCGTCTCTGAGTAAGAGAAAACGGTGTTTTAGAGGCTAACTGCACTAGAACATCAGTTTACTAAGAAATACACCCAAACAAACGCGATTTTTCGCGATTTTTTTTTTTTTTTTTTTTTTGAACGGGGGCCGGCCGGCGTTCCGGCCGATATCTCGGAAGTAACTTATTCACCTATATTCGATGGTGGGTCCTTTATTACTTAATTAAATTGGAATAATATTCACAAGATATTGTAGAATAATGATTTTCCCCTTTATCCTGACCGTTGAGTTTTGAAAATATTCCAATAGTTCGGGAGTTATGGGAGTAAAGGGCAGATTTTTTTTGCAATATTCCAGAAACTAACAAACTTTATTTTTTTGTGAAATAACGATAAGGTATTTAGAGGGAAATCTTACGGTCCGAATTAGTATTAGCATTGTTCTCTCGGCACCAAGTGTCCAAACCACCTTACGTAGCCGCATATAAGAGTTGCATCAAAATCAAGGGCATTTTCAGTAAATCAGTCTTTTCTCAGTTGTTGTTTGAGGTATATTTTTTATAAATATTTTCGAGAAAGAGTGAGAACACTTTGTCTTGTGCACCAAAACTGAAGAAAATCGGACGGTAAATAAACGAGTTACGAAATTTGCCCTACAGCCCCCTTAAGCAGTCTCGAGAATGACAACCCTGCTGAGGTTGTTGCTTCACATGTCTCTGACATAGATGATTTTGGGGATGGAGTAGAACAAGTCTTTTCTGATGAAAATCCACCTTTTTGTTTGCACATAACTTCCAATGCAACCATAGGCCCTATAGTGCAAGCATCTGTTTATAATGCGCCCGTTCAATTGTTCATGGACTCTGGTGCGCAAATCAATATTATTAGGTCTAGTTTGTTTAAGGATAAGAAGTTACGACATGTCCTTCTCGTAGAACCGACTCCTGTGTCCTCCCTTAGTGGATATCTGGTTCTCACCTGCGTGGTCCGAGGTGGGACTTCCAAACCCTTTTCTATCCCAAGGTAGAGACTTCACTGCTTCCTTCCTTGTTGTCGACCAAAATTTACTTTCCTGGTGACCTTCTACTGGGATTTGTTTTCCATGCGAGACTTACGCATTGTGCTCGACCCTTATTGATGGCATGCACAAATTGACGACTTGATCGTTCCATTCTGGGGTTACTAGCTTGGATCAGAAATCTGTTATACTGCTGCAGAGTACGAAGTACGGATTAAGTCCTTACAAGCTAATGCATTCTCAGTAGCGTACCCAAGCGGTCAGGCACTGGTAATTTGTCACTCCCATCAGTGTTCCACCTATACCTTCAGATTTGCAGGATAGTCCGATGCCTCAAGTGTCCGAGGACGCTCAGATTGCCTTGAGTGCACAACCTATCCCTGCTAGTTCGAGTAGTAGTTTCTCCACAGGGGACGCCTTGTCGGAAAACAATTACTTGCAACTAGTAATGCCATCTCTTGTTGATGTCACATGCCGTCTGCAGAAAAGACGTCTCTGTTGCGGTTTAGTGCTCTCACTAGAGTGCCCTGTGGTTGTTCCTAGTGTTCCAGATGGTGATAACGTCCTAGTTGCAGTGATTCCTGCAAATTTAAAGGTCTATTTGTTTGAACCATCCTTACATGTTGTAAGAGATAGTAAGATCCATTTCAAACGGGCCCCACACTTCTGGTCACAGTGTTCGCCTTAGAGAAAAAATACCAATCTTTTTGACCTGTTCACTATCCTTACCCTGTTTCAGGTAGAGGATGAGTTTGTCACCTGACCAGTGGGTCGGTGCTATTTCTGCCGGGGAGACCTCATCCACTTCACTGGATCAATCTTTTTCCAAACCAGTTGAGGAGAAAGACTTAGCTCCCACTGATTTCCCCAGATGAAGTCAAGCGTTTGTTGACTCTGTTGAACAAACGTCGTAAAGCATTGCCTTACCGGTGAGAAGATGGGGTTATAACGAACTTATTGTCCCATCGTAATTCCACTTGAACCTGGTACTAGACCTATCAAACATACCTGCGTACAGAATGCCTCTTTCCCACAAGTTGCTGTCGCAGAAGAATTGATCAATCCAAATGCTTGATGATGGAGTTATTGCCCCCTAGCAATTCCCCTTGGAATGCACCCTTGATACTAGTACCTAAGAAGGATGGTACTTGGCGTCCAGTAATTGACTTTAGGAAAAGTTAAACGCGAAAACCATTCCAGATCGCTTTCCACTCCCTGTACTGGGTGATCTTTTACGTATTATCGGAGATAACAAAGTCTTTTCAACCCTAGATTTGTTTACAAGGGTTTTGGCAAGTCCCCTTCACGAGGACACCCAAAAGAGCTAACTGCATTCTCCACTCCTACGGGTCATTATCACTTCCTCCGTATGGCATTTGGGATTACGATCTTCCCCTATCACGTTCTCAAGGCTCATGACTAATATCTTTTGAGGTCTAAATAGGTAATGCACTTATGGTGTACTTAGTTTGACGTAATCTTCATGTCCTAAAGACGTGGATACACACTGAAAAGACTTGATGTAGTACTTGGAAAGCTTGAAGAACCCAAATTTTTAAAGATCAAACTGCCCAAAATTCAATTTTTCAGATCAGAAATTAAGTTTCTTGGTCACGTAGTCACTCCTAGAGGGGTTACAACTGACCAAAAGTAAAGAAAACTGCAGTACTAAATTTTCCAACTCCCAAAACTGCTGATGCCGTAAGATCCTTTGTGGCTTAGCAGGTTTTATAGATCTTTCATTGCCAATTTTTCTTCCATAGCTGCTCCTCTAACTGATTTTGCTTAAGAAAGATGCTCCTTTTGTTTTGGCCCTTCCGTCAAGAAAGAGCATTCAAACTCTAAAAGAAAGCTAAATCTGCTCCAATTTTGGAAATTTCCAGATTTTTCAAAAGCCCTTCTATCTGACAACTGATGCTAGTTAAATTTGGGCATAGGTGCCGTACTAGCTCAGAAGACCGATGGCAAGTACAACGCAGTTGCATTTCCCTAGCCGAGCCCTTACGAAGGCTGAACGTAAATTATACAGTAACTGAGCAAAGCTTTAGCAATAGTATGGTCTTTAAAGCACTTCCGAGACATTATTTATCAGTACTCTTGTTCATGTCTTGACAGATCATGCTCCACTGATCCCCCTTATTCCAGAACAAAAAACCCTACTGGAAGGTTAGCTAGATGGACCCCCTTGACTATTCCAAGAGGTTCAAAACCCACCTTTGAGCATTTACCTGGCAAGTCAAATGTAGTCGCAGATGCTTTATCGCGACATGTTAGTATAGTAACTGCAGACCCTCCATTTTGTGCTGAAGATGTAAAGAATGCTCAACGAACAGATCCCATGTGGTCTGGTGTGATTCGATTCCTGCCTCCAGGAAGATCTTATTCTGAATGTGAAGCCACCAGCAAACCCCTCAGTGACTTTGTCATGAACCAAGAATTACTGTACGAACAGCCGAGTTGGGTACTCCTAGCAGAAGAGTATACCAGTTATAATTCCACGTCACTAGTGAATGTAGCCTTACAGCTAGTTCACGAGGGACCAGGTGTTGCACACCCTGGTATGGATCGTTCAGTAAAACAAGCCAGATTGAAATACTTTTGGCCTCGAATGGCAACTGATATTTCTGAGTATGTTAAGAAATGTAGTGTCTGCAAAGCAACATAAAGGCAATGCAATGGTCCTAATCCAATCCAAGTGTATCCAACTACTAGCGAACCTTGGGAAAGAGTTGCGCTAGATTTGTTAAATAATTTCCAATGTTCCCTCCAAGGTAACAAACATCTGTGTGTTATGGTAGACCATTTCACCAGATATTGTGAGTTAGGTTCCTATTGCAGATAAAGACTGCCGAGACAGTTGCTAAGCGTTTAAAGAACGCATTATCTGCAGGCATACCACCCCTAAGGTCCCTAGTAACAGATAAAGGAGGTGAATTCTGTAATGAAATTTCTTGAAAATTTGTGTACCTTGTACAAGATCTCTAAATTTCCCCATTGTTCCTCATCATCCTGCCCGCAATGGGTTAGCGGAACGAACCAATAAGAAAGTACTTGATTCTTGAGAGCCACTATCAATCCCAACAGTGAAACTTTGGGATGAAGTTATACCTGATGTGCAGTGTGCTATAAATTCTGCTTACAATGTTTCATAGGTGACACTCCACATTATGCATTGTACGTGTAGATAAAACGTTTGCCTTATGAGTTGTTATATTCTAATCCGAAACCAAATTTTCAACCCTGAAAGATTTCATAGCAACTCGTTTCCAGCTTAGCTCAAAGTGTTTTTAGGGAAAAATCCGTGAAACACTTCATAAATCAACAGCAGAATTTACAAGAGTCGCAAACACTCGATTAAAAACCATCCAAAATCAAAGTAGGTTTCGAGAGTTATGCTGATTAACTTTACAAAAACGTCTGCAATGCCAAAGCTTGATCAAAAGTTTGTTGGTCCTTATCCCAGTAGTTGAACATATCACTGGTAATAAGTATAAGGTTAGAGAGATTAGTACTGGTCAGTATAAAGAATCGCATTTGGATCATGAAGTAGTATGTTGATGATAATGACGTTCCAACCCCGACTAATGTGACAGACTCTGACATCCTCCTGATCCTGTACTCTCTTCCTCTGATACTCAGTCAGACGATCAACCTGAATGTCGTTATTCCCTACGTTACACGACAGTATTGAGAAATTCCTCAAATATCATTTTGTAACTTCCAATTCAGATTTGCCTCAAATACAGCATGAGTTAGCCAATGCTACAGAGTTTTTTATCCTCCAGAGATGACACCCATTCTGCATATGCCAATCTTACCTTAGCAGAGTTGGGGTTAAATGTAAATAACCTGTATAGATTTAATAATTACAGTATCAAACTTATCATTAGTCAAGAATTTTTTTTTTGTGTTCATGTTTTTTCCGCATTCTGAGAGTTAACAGTCTAGATTTGCGTGCACCGAAATCTGCCTTTCTGGTTTTAAAAACTCTTTCTTTGTATATATTCCTCCTCAAATCGTAGATCACACGAATACAGATCGATCTATCAAAATTTTTATTTTTATCACTTGTAATCTCAAAGTTGAGTTCGTTGTTCATTTTGTTTTAGTTTTAAGTTGTACTATAGTATTACCTTGTATTGCATTACAGTTTCAGTTACGTAAGCTTTCATTCCAATGTTCTACTTATGTAGGTTATAAGGGTTTAATGTTGTGTACTTTGACATTGTATAGAATCAGCCAAGCCCTATACCTGCCATCTCTGTTTGTATTAGTTTGTATGTCGGGACGACATACGTTAGCCCTCGCCGAGCTCTCAGTAGTAGTAACCAGTTTTCCAGTCTCAGTAGTAACAGTGTCCGTTGACTCAACGACCAACCGTCTCTGCCTGAGTCATGGTCTTTCATATTGCGCTGAACTGACACTATTTCAAAAGACCCACTCACTGGGGACCGGGCAGCCGGCTAGTCAGTTTTACGGGGGTGACCCCAAAGGGGGCAAGGTAACGGCTGCGGGCTCTCTCCCCATAAACAGCAATTATACGTAATAACAGCCTACGTGAGTATTTCTTACCTAAATCCACGTATCGAACTCCCACATGATAAGACCACAGCTGAGGAACTTTCTTCAGGGGAGGAAGGAGGAGTGGATGAGGTGCCTTCTTTCCAAAAAATTAAGGAGATTTGTGCCAAGTGGAATGATGTCCAAATGTTTGTGCAGAAGTAAACCACCCTGAGCAAACTGAAACAAGCCATCTTTGCAACAAGTTCAGTGACAGAACCATGTCCCATTTTTTGGGAAATGTTAAAAGAGGTGCCAGAAACAGAGGACTGTGACAGTTATTTTTTTGAGACAGGGTTTCCCGTGACTCAAGCTGGTCCTAGTGGCATTAAAAGACAGAGAAGGGAAGTAACCCCAGAGAGGGCTTTACCTGAAGTCCTCATGGAGGGGGATTCTCCTTCCAAACACTAACTCCACTCCCTCTCTCCTCCTCCCTATCTTCCAGATACCATCACCAATCCTTCAATAAAGGGAAGTAAAAATGTTATTTTATATGTATTACTATACAGAGAACTTTCATGGCGCGCATAACGGAGATAAAAACCACCTCAATTATTGGGGAGCGCTTGAGGTTTCCTAAACCTGTATTCCCCCGGAACGCAGGAGGGAGAGATACATGATTATATACACCTGGAAAATCCTAGAGGGACTAGTACCGAATTGCACACAAAACCACTCATACGAAAGCAAAAGATTTGGCAGACGATGCACCATCCCCCCAAGAAAGCGGGGGTGTCACTAGCACTTTTTAAGAGACCAAAACAATAAGTGTCAGGGGCCCAAGGACTGTTCAACTGCCCCCCCAGCACACAAAAGGGGGGATTCCCAACAGACCCCTGGCAGTCTTCAAGCTGGCACTGGACAAGCCCCCTAAAGTCAGTTCCGGATCAGCCGGGCTGTGGCTCTTACTTGGTTTGCGTGCAGCCAGCAGCAACAGCCTGGTGATCAGGCTTGATCCACCAGGGGGGCCTGGTCACAGACCGGGCCGTGGGGGCGTTGACCCCCGGAACTCTCTCCAGGAATTTACATAATTAAAAACTATTAGTATTTGTTGTATTTTAAAACTGTATTAATCTCTAAAATGTATTTTTTGTGTGAATATTTTTGGGTTTCTGGAATGGATTAATTGTATTTCCTTATTTCTTATGGAAATTTTGCTTCGAATTTCAGACTTTCGAATTTAGAACTAGCTCCTGGAACGGCTTTAAGTTCGATTTTTGAGGTTCCACTGTACGTGTATATACTGTGGTACCTCGGATACGAATTTATTTCGTTCCAGAAGGCTGTTGAGTGCTGAAACCGAATGGATTTTTTTCCCATAAGGGAAAAATGTAAAATTTGATTCATCCGTTTCAGACCCCCAAAATACACTTACAAAAGCACTTACGTAATAGTTCCGTTTTTGATCTGTTTTGTATCCTGAGGTTTCCACTGTACATTTGTTATGTGACATAAGAGCAAGAAGTGGCAATATGTAACTGTTTATACTGTGTGTCTATGAGACAGGAAAGACACCAGCAATCCTACCCATGGTAAAACAATTCCCGGGTTTTTTTTTCCCACACTCATCGGCAGGCAAAAGAACTTCCCGGGGTGAATGCTGTAAAAAAAAAGTTTTTTGCCTAACAGGGTTTTTGATTTTCTGACATACCTAACTCTAGTGGGTTTTTTCAGACAGTTAAAAAAAAGGGCCATTAACTAAAAAATGGTTACATTAAAATGTATTTGCTATTTTCCTTCCCATCAGGTTCAGAGTGGAGGGGGTGGTGTGGACCTTTTCCCTCATTTTCATGTTGCACGGGAAGGATTGCCAAGCCTTATCTTTCCTCATTTTCCAAATTGAAAGAATCATTAATTCCAAAACCCCATCAATTTGCCTCTCCATAATACATGTAAAACCCTTCAGCATCTCAATTACCCCCATTTTTTTTCAAAAATGGCATATTACACCTTTATTTTCCCCTTGTCGCCCTGTAAAAACCGAACTCTTGGGGAAAAAATGAAAAAAATTTTTAGAAATGAGCCCCAGGGGTGTAAGAAGGAAAAACTGAGTAGTTTGTTTACTCTCTTTCCCCCCCCCCCCTCACCCCTTTTCCCCCCGTGTTAAGCCAAGGGAGCGTGTAAAAGTGATCGGGAGGTCCAGGTCTACCTATTAATACAGAAGAAAAAAAAGTTACAACATTTTTGGTCAAATAATTTACAAAAAACCCCACTAGAGAGAGGAAACTTTTATACATTTCAGTCCTTTTTGGGCCTTTTTTAAAAATTTTACTTCAATGGTCAAAAAGGGACTAAAAGTCACTAAAGTTTTCCTCTCTAGAGGGGGTTATTTGTTTATTTCGATTAATACTGCAATATTGAGCAAATCAAAGGAATTATTACCTTGGGGCCAGTAAGGAAGATGCGATTTCAAGTTTATCGACGGCCCCATACTTGTTGCAGAAGAAAAGAAAGTCTCGTTCCCCTGTGGAAGAAAAACAAAGGTAATATATTCAAAAACACTTATAGAAATTTTGTATTTTTAAATTTTTAAAATTTTATTGTGGAAATCAATTTTGTACAGTTAGATTTGAAAATTTAAATATCGGCTGCAATGCATTTTCCACACTACACAGCATTTTAAAAAAAAAATTGGGAAAAGCAACACGTACAGTAATACCCTTTGCTGCCATCAATACATTGTGGACGGGCCAGATAAACATGAGAGCTTCATTCCCTGTGTAAAATGTCCTATGTAAAAATTTAGGGGGAAATCTATATTTTTTAGTAAAAAAACTGGCTGTTACGCCAAACAAAGTGAACAAAAGAGAAAAAACATTCCCGAAATTCAATCAATCATCATCTGAGATGAACAAACTCACAATTACAATTATTGCAACTGGAATTAAAATTCCCTTTACCAAAAAAATTAAAATAAGCAATAAAAATGATGACCTGCGAGAAGTAAGTGGAGAGAGATTGGAAATGGAATTTAAAATGGGCCCAAATGTCGTAATAAAAAAGGGGAAAAAAAAAAAATAGGCCATACAAAAAGATTATGTAATTAAACATTAAAAACATCAAGAGACGCCATGGTTTGCCAACAAAAGATGGTCACTGGAGGATAACTTATTGAAAACTAGTAAAAAAAAAACCCCAAAAAATTCCCAAATTTCAAAACGCCTTTTTATGGATAAGGTTTGGGAAATGCTTAAAACTTGTTTAAACATACAAAACCCAAAAACCAAGTAGACAACAGTGGTATGGATTCAAACTTTAAAAAAAAATCTCCATCTTGACGGGCTAAAAAAAATTCCAGGTTTAACACAAAATGAACACAGCAAAAGTATTAGAAAAAAAATAAAGCAGAGCATTAGACTGTTTTCCAGTTTTTAAATTTTAAAATTTTTAAAAAAGAATTAAAAAAGGAAAAGCTTAACATAAATAAGTAAAATAACAGGCCCTAGTTAACACTGGGAAATTACAAATTTGAACAGCAATTTTGTTTTTGAAGAAAGAATAATAATTATAATAAACAATGCAGCTTTTTTTAAGGGGGGTCCCCTTAATGGACAAAGGGGTCTTGATCCAAAGAACTGGGATCTACCAAAAACCTTTCCCTTTTATTAATCTAACTGCCCCCCATTCCCCATATAAAAACCCCCTACAAATTTAGTTTTTGGGTCCACAAATGAAAAAAACAATAAAAGCATTCTCCCATGAATGTAAAGTACGTAAAACGAAGTTTAAGATTTTGGAAGCAAAACAAAAAAAATTTTTAATTGATCACGTCATTGACTATCAATCAAATAAAGTTCCTATAAGGGTCAATGTGGTTTTTTTTACAGGATTTGGTTTAGTGTGGTTTACCTGTTAAAAAAAAAAATTGAGGGGGCCCACTAGGCACCTAGCATGGCTTGCATTTGGGGCAGACTTAGTTAATTTTTTAACTAAATCCTTACGTTTATGGTATTGGGGCTAGGGATACATTTTAATTTGCGAGTTTAGCAATGAATGCCTTTGTTTTAGCACAATAAAAAGTGTCTATTTTGGAGTATCATGGGCAAACTTTGACTAGTTAAAAACATTTTTTTTAAGATTAAAATTGTATTTCTGTGTTTATAGTCATGGGGGAGTGAGTGTAATTTTGGGAAAAAACCAGGGGTTATCATGTAGTTGTTGCGGGGTTTTAGGGAGATAAGACGTTTCTAACTGTAGTTTTGAAAGTGATGAGTGTTCTGCAGTTCTAATTTTTTACAGGTATGGGGGTTCCCAATTTTAGGTCCTTTGAAATACATTGAATTTTTTGTAAAGGTTTAGTTGGACACGGGGAATGTCGAGATTTTTTGTGTCTGGTGTTATGCCTGCGGATCCTGTCACAACTATAAAAAGCTTTTTTAGTCGGGTTAAAATTTTGGGAATTTTTTAAGTCTGTGATATGATTGAAAGTAAAGTGGGGGATTTTCTGAACGGGGATAATTTTTAGATTATGAAGGGGGGGGGGTTTTTTTTGCCAGGGATGGGATTTATGATTTTTCCTTACTGCGGCTTTTTTTTGGGTTATTTTTGGCTTTAGGTGGGGGTTGCTGCATTTGAACCCCAAAGCACAGATAGAAAATAGGTGGGGTAGGCATAAAAAGTAAAATGGTATAGTGTAAAAAGGGCATTTTTGGGGACATGTATGGTATTTTGGAGAGGATCCCCACCGTTTTGGATACTTTAAAGGCCGGATTAAAAGCCATGTCAGTGATGTATTAATACGAAAAAATTTTAGGGGCTTCCCAAATCACCGGAGAAGCTGTAACCTAAAAGTGAGAAAATGGGTTTGGGGTGTACGTGTGCGCGAAAATAAAAAAAATCCGCGCACACAGTGTAAGAAAAAACTCGGACGCAGTTTTGGTTTAAAAAAGCAGCTTTTTAGGGGTATTTTTTATATGGATTTATAGTTGTATTTCCCTTTTCTTGGTCTCATTTTATAGAATGGAAGATTTTTACGAGAGAGAGATGTACTAATGAAAAGAAAAATATTATTTTAGTCCAGGAATGTCTGCATTGTTTTTTTTCTGGACCCAAAGTGGAACCCTTACTTACAGTTCCCAACGTACGAGTTTTTTTTTCTCGAGTTACAAACCAACATTTGAGTTACGGTCAACTCCCCCCCCCACCCCCCTCAACCCAAAAACCGGACACCTCTTGTTTATCTTGATTTATGCTTTAAAATTCCCTGGAAATTATCCTTTTTTTCTCGCACTGCCTTTTCACTACTTTTTTTAAACAAACCCTGGTTTTTGAAAATTTGGAAAAATTTTGGCCCTTGACTGTAAAAACATAAGCAAAAACAGGAAAGAACTGCTCCCCACGCTAGGTAAACAGGCACCGAGTTTTGGGTTCGTTCTGAAGCTTGTTGTTAAATAATGTAATTTTTTTTATTAATTTATGGAACTAAAGCTCTATAGTTATTATTATAATTATTATTGAAATAATTTAGGGAACTGACCCCCTCACCACATCGGGTTTTCCCCTTTGACGCGGTAAAGGGGGTTTGTGATGGGAATTGGATATTGCTCTACCCCCTCAATTAATAATATAAAAAAAAATAATTATTATAAAAATGTAGGCTTCATTCCTAAATTATCAAACATAATAAACATTACAATTTGGGACTTTTTTTAATACATTAAACCTACAAAAAAAATAGTTATGAATGCGCCATATTTGGGCGAAAAACCAATTTCAAAACATCCGGTAAGATACACTTTACATCGTGTGGGACAGTTTCTCCTGCTTTGCTTACATTTCTGACAGTCTTTTTGCCAAATTTTGTTTTTCTAACCAGGGCCTAAGAAAAAAAGTTTAAAGGACATGCTGGAAAAAAAAAAGACGTTTCCAAGAATTAAAGCAAAAATCATAGATAAACAAAGCAAGGTGCACGAGTTGGGTTTTACCCCAACAATACCAGCGAAGTACATAGTATATGTAAAAATACCAAAGCAGCAGGGCGATAATGGGGTATACGCCCGCCAAGGGGGATGAAAAAAGTCAAACTGGGAAAACCCTGTCCACGAAAAAAAATGGAGAAGCTGCTGCGGTGGTTTTTAAGGAAAGCAGCCGCAGGGGGACCCCTGACTGAGGGGATCATCTCGAGAAGGCACGGGCAGTAAAATTAAACAAAAAAAATTTTATCATTATGTTCAGTGATTTTCAAAACAAATTGCATAATTTTTTCATGATTTAACAAAACCTTGTATCATTATTTTTTTTTTTTAACACATCCCCATTCCCACCAAGGCAGGGGGGCCCGAAAAAAAAAAACTTTTACCATCATTGCTCCATCACCTTTTGCCAGAAGGGGCTTTACACTACAGTTTTTTTAAACTGCAACATTAAAACCCCCCCTTCAGGTTTCAGGGCCCGACTTCCCTCTCCAGGATCAAGCCGGGGTGCCCGGTTTCCCCCGAATCCCTTTTATAAATGTTACTTTGCTCCCCCCCAACGACTCAAGTTTTTAAAAAACCCTTTGTCTCCTTTTCCCCCTATCAAAAAACGTCACGCTGTGCTGGAAGTCCAAGCCCCCCACACATAACCTCCTTTACCCCTCCCCCCAAAACCCCAGGCCCACCCCCACCCCCCCCTTTCCCTTCCCCCACAGACTGATACAAACCCTTGAAGCTTCTTTTTCCTCCATTCTCTCTAATGCCGAACCACCTCAAAAAACCCTTCCCCAGCCCCTGGACAACATTTTTTAACCGCAAAACCCCCTCCTAACTTCCAAACTACGAAATTTTTGCATTATATTCACACCACACAATGCCCCAACAGAATCCCACTGCCTCCCCCCTTCTCCTCGTGCAACATTCTTAAACCCCCTTCACACCATATAAGAGCGTTGGGAAAACTATACTCTAACTTCCCCCTTTTTCCCCCAAGGCAAAATTCTTTTTCTCCACGAATCCTAAGTGCAAAAACTCACTCTTTTTCCCTATCAATTCTTGTTCACCTCATCTTTCATGACCCATCCGCTGACAGCCCACTCCCAAATACTGAATATGTTACCTCCTCCACACTCTCCCCCATCTGATATTCAAACTTTCATCACCCAATCTTTTTGTTATCCTCAAACCTTACTCTTTCCTGTTTCACCTTTAATTTTTTTTTTTTTGCACACCCCACCAAATTTCCCCCCAAACTCCGCAGCTTCTCTTCCCGAAAATTTCCCAAACACAGGTCATCAACAAAAGCAGCTGTGACAACTCCCCTTTGTGTGTGATTCTTTATCTTTAAATCCACCCTCTTGCCAAGAAAACCCGCATTTACTTTCTTTCAACCCCCTCTTAAATATATTAAACAACCCGGTGAATCACACACCTTGTCTAAGACCACTTTTACTGGGAAAAAATTTCCCTCTTCCTAAAAACTTAAACTTGAGCCTCAACTACCTCGTAAAAAACCTTCCGCTTTCAGAAACCCACCTCCCCCCCAACATTGCAACATCTGCCCATTGCCCCCCTTCCCCCTGTCATATCCTTTTTCCAAATCCATAAATCCACAAAGACCTCTTTAGCCTTACTAAATACTGTTTTATTATTTTTCACTGTAAACACCTGGGCCCCACACCCCCCACCTTTTTTCCTAAAGCCTCCTTGTTTCATCGCTATCCTATTTTTCCCCTCTTACCTTAAAATTTTTTTCAATTTTAAACTCTACCCCAACACTTTTACC
>NW_026509210.1:0-14895 GCF_026875155.1 Cherax quadricarinatus
ACCATGCCCGCACCAGTCACCCCTGGTCGAACCATTATTCACTAATTTTACACCTTTTACGGTGGTCCCGTAAATCACGTTCCCTCACTCTTCACCAGGAACAGTTATGACACTTCCTATTATGAAGTGAGGCTCATATTAATCCTTAGGCTGCCGTGAATGCCACTTTCCTGGTTCCATGCTTTCCCAGCCTCCTCACTACATTCAAAACACTCACGCCTCCCCATGGCCCGAGTCGACCTCTACCCCACACATCCGCGCATGCGCAAAGGAAACTCTTGGTTCTATCCTATTGTCAAATACATTTTTGACTCATATCGACACATTAAACACCTATTAGGCGCTATAGCTTCGAAAATCAAAAACTTTTCCAAAATATACCTTTAGAAAAGCGTATGATGAGTATCTAAAATGGGGCTTTTGAGGAAGGGGGCGAGGAGAGGGGGGGCTAGAAAGACTGCGTATGGATATGCAACGATGGTGGGGGGGGTAGGGATTTAATGATTGGCGAGGCCATGTTGCGGGTTTTAATGATGGTGAGGGATCCGGCTTGCCTCAAATTGAGGGTTCTTGAGAGGGCGGAGGGTGGGTCTGTGGTGGCAGCAGTTGAGGGGGCATACCCAATGTATGCATGGGGGAATATCTGGAAATGTTTACGGCAATTGCGTGTTAAACCAAGCGTAAGGGAGGTAATGTTTAGGTTTTTACATGGAATCTTGCCGTCTGGTGTTGTGTTATTTAATAGGAGACTAAGGGAGGGAGGGGAGTGCAAAGCGTGTGGATGTTTGGAGACTATTTTTCATGCGGTGTATTTTTGTAATTGTTTAGAAGCTGTGAGGGTATGGTTAAGTAGGGTAGTTAGGTTAGTGGATGGGGAAGGGTTACAGGTGTTAAGGGTGTTAAGTTTAGAAATAGGTGGGACGAGTCAGATGGTGGTGAATGCGGTTGCGTATGTGGTCACTGATTTTATTTATACGTCTTGGGCCATGAGGGAGGTGGGTGTGGTAGAAAGAATAAAGGTGTTAGCAGTCACCATTTATAGAACTAAGTGTCGCAATAGGGATCTTTATGGGGGAAGGTGGGAGACAGCGTTTACTGAGGGATACCGGAGTTTTAGGTTGAAGGATTTACGGGATTTAAGTGTCAAGTAAGGGGTAACGACGGGCTAGTTTCTTGAGTGGGGATGTGTGGATGGCTTTTAGGGTGTGTGGTTGGATTTGTCCTAATACATTTATGCTTTTCCTGTGTAGCAAGTGTGGTGTGTGTGGTGGTATTACACATATGTGTTCCCTTTAATGTTGTGAAGGTTTGGATAGTACTTTTACGTAGTGTATTGGAGCACTACATCATTGTGTGTATATAAGGTGAGTGGAAGAGTAGAATCTTACAGTATTTGTGTGTGTGAGAATGACTTCGTTATTGTGAGAGTGTCTTCAAAGATGTTATAGAAAGCACATACTACGTGGTGTTACTAAGGTCTGCCATATGACTGTAAGAATATGATGTGATACAAAGTCCGGGGTTTTCCCTTCTTGTAGGAAGCATTCTGTAGGGCACAGTACCTGTATATTGGAAGGCTCGGAAGTGTCAATAGCTGTAATGAGGCAACGTGGTACAGTTTTAATATTATGTGAGATTGTATTTTGGCACATAAGGCCTAACATATAATGTTTCAGCGGCCTGGTTAAGATTATATAGTACATGTCGTGTGACACTGTATGTGCGGGGTAGTGTTATATATTTTAAGTACACGCTGTTGGTTTCCCTTTGCTATTTTTAATGTTTAAAGTCACATGTAAGAGTATATGTAAGGTAATATAAAATGTATATTAATTTGTGTAAATACACAATTTTAGATGACTTTGTGGAGCAGGTATGTATATGAGTTCAAGTAGCGGTGTATGTCATGTATTAATACTGCTATAGGGTATATAGTGTATGAAGAAGTCTTGGGTGGATGGCCCCCGTGTTGAGATATAGAGTATATTATCCTTGTATGCTAGGCAAAGTTTTCATAATTTTTACTTAGAGAAGTAGTATCCTGCGCTCTTATAGTATGTTATTGTTTTTGTTGGTATTTGATGAGGGGGGGGTACCTTTTTACTTCCAGAGCACATATGTACGACTTTATAAATGTACCTTTGGTGAGGGGTGGATGTATAGGTTTTTTAAAGGTATGTGGTGAGGCTTTTACCTTTAAGAATTGTTTTGTATATAAAACTTAGCATAAGATGTATAAGTGTGCTGAAGTAGATTATCTGGATATGTTGTTGGTACACCTGTGTGAAGTGTTTCTTTTTCTTTTTTGGATTGTGTATACGTATGTTGTACTTTAATTTGTTGTCCATGTCGATTGGTTTAGTGACATATGTTTGCTTCCATGTATAATGTATACTGTATTTTAAATAAAATATAAAAAAAAAACTTATAATCAATATTTGGACACTTCAAATATAAAGATGGACGATTGGTTTGGGGTTTACCATGGAAATTAAATCCACCCATCTGCCAGCAATTATCGCAGGGCTTTCGGCAGATAAAAGCACAAATACATGGCTGGGGGAAGAATCCAGAGCTACGACTGTCTATGAAAATTCAAAAAGAACGTTGACAATAAATTCTTGGGAAAGTCGAAGATAATTGAAGACAACGCTCATTACCCCGCACCTGGAGTAAAGAAAAGATTCAAAACACTCCACACGTGTTGTACATAATTTTTTTTTTTTTTTTATTTAAAACCAGGTAAAAAATATATGGGTACAAACAATATGTAACAAGATACGGGCAGGAAAAATAATCAACTGTGACTACACAGTAGAAAAGCACAATAAATGACAGAACGGGCTGCTGCACTCAAACAAACACCTCTTGTCCCTGGCTCACATGAAAGGTGGCAAATATAAAAAAAAAAAAAAAAAAAAAAAAAAAAAAAACCTACCCATAAAGCTTGCACCCCCCCCCCCCCATGAAAACGGCCCCACTTTCACCTTTAGATACCAGGACAAATCTCTTATACATACACATTTGAAAAAGCATTAAAAACTTAAATGACAAATATATAAACAAAAACCAGCCAGCTAAAGGGCTGACACTATAATACAAGGAATGTCGAACCCGAGGCTCACATCCACAAGAACACAATCCCCCCTCCCCTCATATACCCTAGGTAAAAAATTTAAATTTCGTCACGGTGGGGGTTTAAGACATACCGTGACACTTCAACCCCCCCCCCCCCATGCCTAGTAACTGTGTCTCCCGTACCACCAAAACCACCAAACGCCCTTGATATAATTAGGTCTTATAAATTCACCCTAAAAACACGTACAACATAACCACCACAATAATAAATAAATTTACACATTATTCCCTCCTGCAGACAGATTTTTTACCGCAGAAAATCAAAAACAATCCTAAGAGAAAAGGCAACATTAACATCAAAAATAATATACTGTGTCACAACCTGCTTTGAAGATTATTTAAAAACTCCTCCCCCCCCCCCCCAAAGTGAAAAACTGACCTTTCCCCTGCTAACACAAGATCAAAAATCATTCCTTGAACATATATAAGAAAATGGAAAAAAAACTTAAAATTTAAGCAAACCCCCCCAGGCAAGATCTTCATTATATACAATCCCAAAAATCCACTATTTAAAAAATAGGTATGAAACCTCATATTAGACAATTACATTGTCTTTTAAATGGGTAGACATTATAATTACAGTTAAAATTTCTTATAACAACATGCTTTGTAAAACCCTTACAAAACATAAAGGAATCCTTAGATAAATTATAACAGGGTGTTACAATAACCCCAAGCTTTACATTAATATCACATTGAAATACCCAACATCCTTTCCTCACAAAATTCCACCCCCACTCACACAACACCTCTGCAACCCCCCCCCCCCGGGGAAGGCACCCGTTCTTCCCCCGACCGTTATAAAGCCCATAAACCCCCAAAAAGAAAGTCCCTGTGCCCCCCGAGAAATCCCTCTCCACCTCCTACCATATATTTCCCTTTGCGACACTTTGTTCTAAAAAGGATCGCAAGGGCCCACCCAATTTTTCCCCCCCCCTTTGTCTCTCATTCCCCATGTTTAATCCAAAACCCCTTTAAAGAAACCCACTAAACCCCTTTTCCCCCAAACCCCCACCTACATCTAAACTGAGGCTCTAAAAACCACAACCCTTTTCCCCCCCCAAACGGTTTACTTTCCCAACCTTTCCCCCGAAATTTCCCTAGCTTTCACAAAAATAAACTACATGAAAAAGCTGATTCTTTCCCCCACAAACTGCACACCCCACCCTCCCTTTTCGCCTTTTTCGTAAAAAAACCCCAGACAAAATTCCGTAAAAAAAACCCTATACATTACCTCCCTCACGCGTGCCGGATGCGAAACCCCTTTTAAACGACCCCAAATTTTTCCCCATGCGTCTCGAGTACACCCTTCCTTCCCACTACCACCTAGGCCATATCTTCCTCTCCATGGACCCTACCCATTTTTTCTCGGCTTCTGACCCATAAAATAGACGCAACAACTCCTCCCAAAACTCTCAAATTTGTCCCTTCCCCCATCTCCGAAACTCCCTCCCCCCCAAAACCCCCCACCCCCTTTCCCCCCCGAGCCTACAACCCAGTTTCACAATACACACTTAAACCCTTTTTTCCCAAAATGAATTAACCCCAGCCCTCCAAGGGCCCACCGGAGTTTTTCCCCTCCCTTTTCACCAATCGCATCCCAAACCAAGATAAAACGGAAACTTGTCAACAATCCCCGGACACCCCCCATACCCAAAGGGGTAAAAGCTGCCAATGCCATTTTTTAAACTGAAAAAACACATTGACCACAATGACCCTCTGGTAGAAAGGGGTTTTCCCCTAAATCCTACAATTTCCCAATACCCTATCTACCCCCCCTAATTTTTCCCCTCCCCATCAGCATTACCCATAACACAACTCCAAAATTTTTCACCCGTCCCGACACTCCACCTCACCCCCCCACCCCCCCCCTCCGCCCATCCCATTCACCCAATCTCATGACTTTGATTTATGCCATTCACTGCCATACCTTTGCCATCCAAAAACATCTATAACTCTCCCAGACCCTCCAACCCCCCTCCCCTCACTAGGGCAGTTTTTCTCAAAGAACCCATGATACTGGGACTCCCCCTCGTATGTCCCCCCCTTCCCCTCCTGTACACCTTTCCCCAGCCCTATAAAACGGGTTCGTAAACAGCAATAAAATTTGTGACAAAGGGCAACCCTTGCCCCAATCCCTGATTTTTCACATGCAAAACCCCCCCCCCCTTTTCTGTACAACATCCCAGCTCCCCGAAAAAGTACATGCCCCAAATTTACAATGTCCTCCCAACCCCCCGCCACTCCATGACCCACAGGCTCCCTCTCGACACGTCATATGCCGTTCCCAATCCAACGCCAATACCCCCCCGTTCCCCCTCTTGCAGACCCTCAATAAACCTTCAAATTTTAACCCCCGCCCCCATACATTATTCCCCGGAATCCCTATTGACCCCCACTATTACCTTTCCCAAAGACCTTTTTTAAAAATTTTCCCCAAAATTTTTTTCAAAAAAATTTGTAGTCTGGCCATGAGTGATACATCCGGGAATCTCTCCTGTCACGACTTTTACCCTTTGGGGACCAAAAATACTAGTGCTGTCCCTGCAAAGGTCCCAAAACCCCCCCCTCTTTTTTTGATATTAAATAATTCACCAAAAATCTTTAATACTCCCCCGCTGTATGTAAAACTCCGCAGGCAGCCCATCTATCCCGGGGCTTTACCCCCCCCATACTCATTAAAGCCGTCCACACCTCTTCCTCCACAATAGGGGCCCCCGTAACTTTCCTGCGTCCCTGTCCACATCCCCACCCATCCCCCTGTCTTCTTAAAGCCCCCCTCTCACCCCACATCCATATGTGCATAACCAAGAATCAACAACCCTCCCATCCCTCCGTCCACCAAAACTTGCCCTCCTATACCCCGATGTCCCCAAAACTCTCATACCCCCCATTTCCATTGCAACGCGCCCGGGACCCCCCCCCTCGCAGGGAAACCCCGTGGCTTCACCCCCCATACCCCTCCAACCCCCTAAACCCCCTTGCCCATCAAACCCCTCATTTTTTCACTTCCATTAGGCTTCCTTCACCCCTCTATGTAGCCAAGGGGGTCCCATCCCCCCCTTCCCTCTAAAAATCCCTTAACTGCCCCCTCAAAATATTTTAAAAAGCCCATAACCAAAGATTCTCGTCCCTTCCCCGTCGGACATAGAACTCTCGAATCCTCATCTTTGCCGTACATCCCCCCATCCAACACATCCCCATTTACTTCCATCCCCTTCCCCTAAGCCTTTCCACCATTTGCAAATAGGGGCCCTCCCCTCCCAAATTGAAACAACCCAAATTAATTTCCAATAAAATTTTACCTGTTCGGCCGACCCCCCCATCCCAAATCCACCAAAACACCTCTAGACAGAAAAAAAGACACCAAAAAACCCCTTTCACCCCCACCACTGCTTTCCTTGTCACTAAATCCTGTCCCCGGCAGCAAACCCCCCCCACAAAGGTGTGCTGCACCTCCCACGCTGCCCCCCTCCACAAAACCCCCAACCCCCCCCCCCGGTTAAAAGGTCCCCCAGAACGCCAGAACAAAAATCCTGCCCCCTAGGTTCCACATCCTTGCGGGTATAAGCAACCGTCCCCCCCCACCACACTAATGCGGGAAAGGACCCTTTAAGGGTACACCAAACTTCACGTACAAACTCATTTCTTTACCGACTGTCCCCCTCCACCCGGGCCCTAAACACACACAAAAGACATCTATCCTTCCCCTGACCCACCCCTCTTTTAATCTCCCCCCCCCCCCCCCAATGATGTACGTCGGGCTAGCCCCCCCACCAAAATACCACTCTCCTTTCAATCTCATTGGTTTTGCCGCATAACAGTATCCCCTCAATATCAACATACAACCCGGCTTGTGGTTGTGCTCTTGCACAAACATACATCTACCCATACCCAATGAGCATCTCATAAAACCCTTCACCCCTGAAATTTTTTAACCATTAACATTTAAGAGGACCTTGAATTTTCAATGGAGGTTTCCCTTTTGTATTGCACCACTTTTTCCCCCCTTCCCTTTTTATGCCCTTGATCTTCAATCACCATTTTTTGATCTGCCCCTTTTTTTACATCCCTTGCCCCCCGGGCCCCCCAGGGCCATGCTCAACCACTTCAGCCCCAAACCTTTTTCCCGAACGCTTTTGGGCCCGGGGTGACACATCCCCATGTCCAATGCGAGGGCCTGCCCCCTCTCTTTTTCCCTGACACCGGCCCTTTTCCCCCCCCCCCACCCGGAAACCATCCCCCTGCACTTCCGCCCCCACCGCCAATTTTCACCCAGCCCCCAACCTGGGTCTCTGACATCCCCCACCCCCCTCACCACCTGGAACCCCAGCAGCATCCCGGGGACCCCCAACCCCTTTAACTGTGACTCTCCTGGGGGGTGGAAAAAACTTATGTACAGTTCAGGGGCATTTTTTAAAGGAAACTTTTGCCACGAGGGGTTCTTCAGTCCTAAAAACAGAGAAAAAATAAGAAACACATAATAATGTGGCAGGAGCAGGTAGGGGGACGGTGGGTAGAGGGGGGGGTATAGGGAGTAGTAGTATTAGTATAGAGTAGTAATGGAACTAAGGAGGTGAGGTAGAGAGGACCGGGGGCATCAAATAACACCAGTTCCCAGGGTGGGAAAAATCCCCTTTTCTTTTTAATTTTTAAATACGAAAATACCCGGGTTTTTGTTTAAGTGTTCTGAAGAAATTAGTGCAGCTTCAATGCATTTTCCCTCCTCTTTAAGTCGCCTTCTTTAATAACTAGTTAGCTTTTTTAAATTTAAAGGGGTTTGTCCAACTTTCGCCCTAAATGTTGAACACTGTTTTTTGCGGTCAACTTTTTCTGAAAGGGCATTTTTGGTTTCTAAAAACCCAAATGTCCAGGTTCGGCTTTTTTCCCCTACATAAACTTTGTCAAAAACCCCGCACATGTAAAGAAAAAAGATTCCTGCACTTGGGGCCAAAAACAGGTTTGGGGTTTTTTTGTATCGGGGGTTTTCCTAATAGTATTTAAGACGGGGTAGAAATTTTAGCCATTTTTTTTTGAAAAACCCTTTTTGGGAAAAAAATTAGGGGGAAAACGTTGCTGCCCGGGTTAAAACGATGTAATTTGGAGGTTTTTTCTTAAAATTTTGAAAAGGTGGGGTCTTGCGGGAGGATACTGTTGCACTTTTTTCCTCGCCCACGTAATAAAAGTGTGGGGAAAATTTGTAGTAAAACAAAAAAGAGTTTGGTGATGTATTCCATTCTTCTTCGGGGAAACGGGCGGACGGGAAAATTCTGAAGGCTCTCAAAAGAAGCCAATAACTACCCCTCTTTTAGTTTTTTTGTGTCATGGGGGAGAAAGAAATGTAGAAGATCATTCTTTTGGTTTGGGTTCCGGTAGACTTTAAAAAAAGTTTTTTTCCCCCCGTGCTTTAAAGAAACTCGAGAAAAGGTAACGGGTTTTCCTTCCCCCTTAGAGTAAATTTAATAAATAGTTTCCCAAAATGTTGAAAGGGGTTTTTAGGAAGCCCTTTTACTCAAGAATTTTTTTGGGCAAAGACCAAAAAAATCATCACAACCGGATCCAAGTAAAATGAACAGGGAAAGTTTTTTGAAGATTTCCTTTTTGATTCCAGGGCCCCCATATATAAATTGGGAAGAAAATGCACAAGGGGGGGTCCCCCTGGCAATTTCCCAAAAGTTTTTTGTACTTCTTTTTCCTCGAAACCCAAAAAAAGGTTTTAACGAACACAAAGTTCGACAAGGGGTCACAAAATCTTGGCGGGGGGACCGGTAAACCCTGTATCATGTTTAATCACCCTGCGAAGAAGATCAATGGCTTGATCAACTGGGACATTGGTGAATAAGGCAGTCACGTCAAAACTTGCAAGCTTCTTGTCACTCATGTCGAGATCCCTGATACGGTTAAGGAGGTCACCCGAATGCTTTAGATGAGCCTGACTGATTGTACCCAGGAGCTTTGACAAAATTTCGCCAAAACTCCTGCTAGACTGTGAGGGGCGCTGCCGATTCCAGATGTAATGGGTCTCATAGGCACATTTGGTTTGTGGGTCTTTGGTAAACATAAAGTCTAGCTGACCTCAACTGACTCCTGCCACTATATATATATGTGTTTTTTTTAGTTTTCTCTGTATTAGGACTGAAGAAGCCACTCGTGGCGAAACGTTTCCTTTAATAAATGTCCTGAACTGTACATAAGTGTCTTTTTCCACATCTTGTCGGTATCACCATACCATTTCCTCTCCTGGGGTCCCTAACAGGTCGTGGAGGACTGAATCAATGGTAGCCTCCACGGCCCTGTCCTCACCCAGTGACACCACATCTTTGGTCTCCGGTGCCTGCCCGGCAGTGCATGTCTCTCTCGGAAGAGTTACACACTCTTCCTCCCTCAAGGCCTCCTCGACCTCCACACTCCAAGCCTTGTTCAAGGAAACCGACTCAGGTCGTGCCAAATTCAACGTCTCAAGGTCCTCTGATGCCTCCTTATGCTGCTCCTTCGCCTGTGTACCCTGTTGTTTAACACACTGTGCAGCAATGTGATCATAGGCACCGCATAATCGACAGGTACGTTGTTGCCCTGCGTAAGTCACCATTACTTGAGTCCTGAAGTCTTCTAGAAAATATAGGAAGGAATAGGATGCCTCAATGTCATTTTTAAGGAAAAACTTCCTTCAGGCATCCCAGAATACGATCCTTCCTTCCATTTCTCCAATGTCGCCATATGAACAGTCCTAAACTTCTCGAAGACGGCACGTAGTTCTGCCTCATTAGCCTCAAAGGGTACATTTCTGATCTTCACCGACGTATAATGGCGGGACACATCATGTAGCCTTACCGCCACTGCAGGATTCACTGGTACACAAAGATATTGGAACCTGGCGACTATGTCCTCGTATACACTTGCATTGAGAAATTTCACAAAAATTCTATATGCCCCATTCAAGGCTACACCATACAGCTCTTCGTTGGCAATGCCGTATGTGTCCCTGATGATGGCAGGTAATAAAACTTGAGCTGAGTGGGCATGCACAGCCCCACGCACCACTTCTATGCCGACAGTGTTTACCCTTCTTATTGCCTGCTGCGCCATTTTGAGAAAACTAAGTTGTCACCGGCTGACAGCAGAGGGCAGGCTCAGCTCACGTCCGCTCGTCCCAGAGGTTGAGCGACGAATATGCTTTATATAATTGCAGCGCACGTGCAAATAAAGATGTAGCAAGTCTTAATGACTGATGACCGGACCCTCACTAACTGAGAAGCTTGGAGACGTGCTAATGAAATTTCGCACAAACCCATATGCCTACACGGCTGATATTTCCAAGGCTTTCTTAAGAGTAGGACTACAAGAAATAGATAGAGATTATACTCGATTCTTGTGGCCTGAAAATCCACATGATCCTCAAAGTCCAATGAAAACTTATCGTTTCAACTCAGTATTGTTTGGTGCAACATCCTCTCCATTCTTACTAGAAGCTATTCTAAATACACATTTGAAGAAATCTGAAAGTCCCTTCAAAGAAATCTTAAAGAAAAGTTTCTATGTGGACAATCTTCAAGGTACTGTGAATAAAGAGGAGGATTTAAAATCCTTATACAGAGAAGCTAACAAGGAGATGAAAGAAGTAAATATGCCTCAAAGGATGTGGAATACCAATTCAAAGCAATTAAGGGAACTTATCAAAGAAGATTTTTTTTTTTTTTTACACAGGGTTTGACAAGGTTAAGGATCCCTAGCTTTATTGACAAGCTATTTACAGGTTAAGGATTCCTAACTTTATTGGCAAGCTAAGAGCTGTTACCTACATCAGCTCATTTGAAAGCATTTTTATTGTTATGACACATACAAGTAGGGAACAGGATGAAGTTGGAGCCATCTGTGGGCCAGCATTTTCATTTGATCAACTGACTTTATCTCGTTGACATCATTATGCTGTACGAATGTGTTTCCATACTCGAATCACCTGGGTATATAATGACTCAGATGGAGTGATGTTCTGGAGAAGGGTACAGCCAGAGTGAAGTTGCTGCTTTCTGCCCGTCTTGTGGCATAAAAGCTTGTTTCACGCTGTCCTCGAAGTGGATCCAAGTGTGGTATTTGACAATATTGGCCTTGTACATAACAGTAAGGCCACCCACATCCCTCATATGTTGAAGGCTCTGCTAAAAATGACAGATCTATCCAGGATGGGTCCAGGAGAGAGATGAACGTCTTGCTCTGTTCTCTACTCGTCAAGCAGTCGCAGATGAGAGGGGGGCAGCAAACCAAGAAAGTGGAGCATACTCAAGGTGTGAGCGTACTTGTGCCTCGTACAAGCAGATGCGAGATACGGCGAAGTGCTGTAAGCTTCCTGGCAGCCTTGTTTGCAAGATTTACAACATGGTTCTTCATGGTTAGTTTGGAGTCAATTTCACCCCAAGGATATCAACTTCTCCAGGTGCCAACACCCTCCCATTCATCCTTACTACTGCACCAGCATTACCATCATGGTGCCTAGGGACAATCATCATTTGCGTTTTCTCAGGTGCAAATGTTACTTGCCATCTATTTCCCCAAGCTGATATAGCTCTCAGCTGGTGATTGATGTAGCTTAGAGCAGCTGGCATTTCTTCTCTTGGATAAGTGAAGTCAGTTACAGCGTCTGCATATCTGTGATTCTGGGATAAAATAAAAGGTCTTGAAGTAGACCTTCCAAAAAAAGGACCCACACGCTTCCTTGGGGAACACTTCCCCCCAATAGGGTCTTGCGATTCCGTTCCATTGAAATACATTAAGACTACCATAAAGGTAATCACTGGGAAAAGAGGTAAGCCCAATTCCCAGTGCTTGAAGTTTTGCAAAGAGGCCCTGGGGCCAACCCGGCGAAAAGCGCCAGCAATGTCCAGTGCTACCACCAGCTGTTTTGGGATTCATCCGGGGGACTGGTCCCATTTATGAGAGGTTTAACAAAAATCAGCAGCAAGTAACCTTTCCTGAAGCCAATTTTGACGATCACAAAGAGGAGTGATAGAAAAAAAACTGCATTTGTCTTGAGATTATTGTCTCAGGATCTTACCATTTTGACAATAAAAACCCGGTCGGGATTTGTGATTTCTGCTTGCTCTTTTTTTTTGTGAACAGGGACTACATTTGCCTTTTTCCTAAGAGGCCATTTACACGTATAGGCGTGCTGAAAATGCGATTAGAGGTGCGCTAGCGGGTCGCACTTCAGCAATTTTGGGCTCAACTTCTCTTGCCCCCAGCCTTTTTCTTGGTCAAGCGTTTTTAAGAGGAAATGAAACCCCTCCTGCCACGACATTTTTTGACCATTTCTTGCACTACCCAAAGGGAGGGTCCCTTCTGGATCAGGAACTTGTTTTTTGGGTGCAAAGGTTCGAAAGAGGTCCCCCCTTCCTTGACTACATAAGGTGGTCCCACCTGTCGTTTAGAGGGGGAATGAGCTCATCGGGCAGATAACCTTGTCTGCCCTTTGAAACTGAAATTCCTGATTGCAACAATATCGGGACTTAAATTGGAACAACAGGAAGATACTTTGATCTAAAAAAAAAAACAATAAATTATGCAGTACACCCACCAAAAAAAAAAAGTTTACTTCAGAGGATCACAATTTTTTTGATCCTCTGGATCGCTCAAAAATTCCCATGAAAGGTAAAATCTTATGAAAGATGCAGGAAACTCAAAATTTGGGAAGGGATGAAACTTGCCTCTAGAAATGATCAAGCATGGGATAAAATTTCCGGGGAAGTTTAAACACTTCATAAAATTAAATTTCCCAGACAAATGGTAAAGAGGGAAAGGGGGTACACTTAAAACATGGTTCTGGTGGTCAACCAGGGTTATGGCCCTGTAGCTTCATGAGTAATGCTAAAGGGAAAGTACACTAATTATTCAAAGGCCAGGGTACCCCTTGAAGGTCAGAAACAGTACCACAATTGGAACGACAGCACTCTATGAGGCAAAATTACTTCTATCTCAGCAAAGTACTTTTCATCTCACTATTAAAAAAAAACCGTGATCTGGAGTGAAATGAGCAGTTCTCCGTGGTTAAGAAATATAAAAGTAAGTTGGTCTATGTACAAACAGAGACAGAAATAAAAAGATGCAAGGGGAGTTTTCTCTTTTTCCACGTCCCTCCCAAAGAATCCAGCTGAATGTTTCCGGGTGTCCCACTCAAGAAATTTGTGGTAATAAATTTGGCCCCCCCCGGACCAACTGCCCTCAATGAAAATAACTGGCCTCGCAAAAACTCAATTATGCCAGGGAAGAAACAGTCTCTTGAAACCGCAAAAACAAGTTGTGTAATACTGCAGACAAACAGAAATTTGTCATTGATGGTCTAAATACCATCTTTGGGGGAAACTCTTTAAGTTACAGTCTTTTCTTTAAAAACATTTAACGGAATAAAAACCTATTATGAATGTCTTGAAACCATTAAATACTGGGGGGAAACAAATCAGAAAATGTTTTCTCTACAGAAAATAAATTTCTGGAAACACAAATAAAACCCCAAAAAAAACCGTCATGATAATTCTTTTGGGCTTAACTCGACTCAGAAAA
This sequence comes from Cherax quadricarinatus, assembly GCF_026875155.1. NCBI lineage: Eukaryota > Metazoa > Arthropoda > Malacostraca > Decapoda > Parastacidae > Cherax > Cherax quadricarinatus. The sequence goes on from NW_026509210.1 coordinate 13,690, forward strand.
GATTATAAGATGTCGAGGAAGAATTCATAATTCAACCATACAACCAATATTGATCCCCAAGAATCATTGGCTAACAAAACTGATTGTGCAAAACGCCCACAGTAACGTGTTACATGGTGGGGTAGCTGACACACTTTGTCATATACGACAATCCTACTGGATACCTCAAGGTCGACAAAGTGTGAAAAAACAAATAAAGGACTGTATTACTTGTCGTCACTACGATATGCGAGTATGTCAGTATCCAGGTCCACCTCCATATCCCTCTGAAAGAGTTTGTCATATCACTCCATTTGAGGTGACAGTGTAGATTAAAAACTGGGCCAATATTTTAACCAAAACAGTTTGACAAAGGTTTCCCATCAAGGTTGTACATCTGTTTGTTCACTTGCCAAAAACTAGAGCTGTACTCTAGAAGTAGCCACTGACATGTCTGCTGAAACCTTTATCAAATTATCAGAAGGTTGCAGCCAGAAGGGCATGTCCAGACTGATGATTTCAGATAATGCAACGAACTTGTTGCTGGGCTGCTTATATAAGCAAGATCTTTGATCAACAGAAATACAACAGATGCTGAATCAACACAGTTGTCGTTGGAGATGCTTCCCCTAATCTCCATGGCACGGCGGGTTTATGAAAGAATGACGGCATTGTAAAACGTTGTTTAAGGAAGACTCTTCATCGTCAGAGAATACACTTAGAAGAATTCCGTACAGTCGTTTACTGAAATAGAAAATAGAGTCACAACAGACCTCTAACTTATGTTACCGATGATCTGGACAATTTAGAAGTGTTAAGTCCATCTCATTTACTCCATTGGGAGAAGGCTCGAGCCTGTTCCTCCCATGAATGATAAAGAAATCATAGAGGATCCTACTTATTTCGAACCTGAGCAACTCAGACGTAAATTCAAGCACCTTAATAAAGTGATTGAATGTTGGGAGAAAATTTGGCGAGAAAACTATCTCACCTCATTGAGAGAACACTTCTATGGAGCTGGTGTTCCTGAAAATCATAAGTCCTTAAGACCTGGTGACATAGTGATTATTGACAATGATGGTCCGAGGTCCCAATAGCCACTTGGAAAAATTGTGACCATATATCCTGATGCAAATGGAATCATCAGGACAGTTGATGTTTTAAGCAAAGGTGTAGTGAATAAGCGGACAAAAAATAAATTTTGCCGCAGAATTAAACATGTTGAAA
>NW_026509211.1:0-7500 GCF_026875155.1 Cherax quadricarinatus
CAAAAAACCTGGTGTTGTATGGCCAGCTTAGGCTTGGTTACAAGTACTGACTGGTGTTGTAGTGGCCAGGCTTAGGCTTGGTTTACAAGTACTGACTGGTGTTGTAGTGGCCAGGCTTAGGCTTTGGTTACAAGTACTGACTGATGTTGTAGTGGCCAGGCTTAGGCTTGGTTTACAAGTACTGACTGGTGTTGTAGTGGCCAGGCTTAGGCTTGGTTACAAGTACTGACTGGTGTTGTAGTGGCCAGGCTTAGGCTTGGTTACAAGTACTGACTGGTGTTGTAGTGGCCAGGCTTAGGCTTGGTTACAAGTACTGACTGATGTTGTAGTGGCCAGGCTTAGGACTGGTTACAAGTACTGACTGATGTTGTAGTGGCCAGGCTTAGGCTTGGTTACAAGTACTGACTGGTGTTGTAGTGGCCAGGCTTAGGCTTGGTTATAAGTACTGACTGGTGTTGTAGTGGCCAGGCTTAGGCTTGGTTACAAGTACTGACTGATGTTGTAGTGGCCAGGCTTAGGACTGGTTACAAGTACTTCTGGCAGTTTGGGAGACACACAGATGATGATCAAACTAAATGTAAATTATGTGACCAGGCATATGGTCACTCTCTTGAACACTATGTGCTTAATTGTCCACTTATTGAGGAATACAGAGACAGACAGTATAATAACCTATGTGACATGTCAAGATATCTTACTAATGAAAATAAGATACCAGAGATGTTTAGCAAATTTCCTAAATTTGATTGTAACGGGGAGGGAGTGAGGGAGATGGAACACTGGGGACTGATCTACTTTACCTTGCAGGAGGAGACCCCCGCAGACTTACAGGATTTTCTAGAGATTTTCGGTACTGGTGCCGCCCACGACGCCCAGCAGAGCAGCAGTAACGACAGCAGGTACTGGACGGCGGCACACAGCAGTCGTTCCAGCAGTCAGTTAGGGCACTACGGTGACTTAGCGACCGGTTCATCCTGTGGTCCAGTGGGACTCATTAATGGCCCGGCTGGTTCATCCTGTGGTCCAGTGGGACTCTTTGAAGGTGGTTCAGGGACAGCTGTCCAGAATGTACTACCACAGCTGCAGCAGCAGCAACAGCAGCAGCTCAGCACCTCGTTCGAGCTGCTACCCCAGCAACAGCAGCAGTATCAGCCTCTTCCCCAGCTAATTCTCCCAGCAGACAATCACCCAGGGGTCACCCACTGTCTAACAACCACTGCTGTCCCGTCATTGACACGTCCACCCACCCAACACGACCCCCTAAACCTGTGGGACCAACCCACTCAAATACCAACCCATCCACAGCCCACCCACACACCCATACCTCCCATGGACCCCATCCAAAGACCCCTGGCACTTCCAAGAACCCGCCCCGGAGGGTCTATGGCTCTCTATGTTCCCCCAAACGGCGGGGATATACGGAGAAGACAAAATAGAGAGTTTGACTTCAATCAAGCTTTAAAAGACAATTATGAGGTCTGGCTTCCACTCCCTAAAGGAACCCCGGGGATTGGGGACCCCCTGGGACCCCAGGTGGGATGCAGCAAGGAAGGACACAGCATGAAGGATATGATGGCAGGGTTTGGGACTGATCCCCCAAGACATCCGCCTGTAGTGCAGTTCCCACAGAAGACTGCCTTCCAGGGGGACTTTAATCTGGGTGTTCACTTCCTCGGCCAGTCCCCTAAACTAGTGGTGGTAAGTGTCACTCTCTCATAGTCTACTATTATAACCACTACTACTACTACTAATACTGATATTGATAATAATATCACTGCTACTACTGTTACTACTACTTCTACCACTATTACTATTACTACTACTATTACTACTACCAATACTACTACCACTACTACCACTACTACGAACACTACTACCACTACTACTACCACTACCAGTACTACCACTAATACTACCACTACTACCACTACCGCTACTACTATCACTACCACTACTACTACCACTACTACTACCACTACTACCACCACTATTACCACTACTACCACCAGTACTACCACTATTACCATTACTACTACCACTACTACAACTACTACCACTACTACTACCACTACCAGTACTACCACTAATACTACCACTACTACCACTGCTGCTACCACTACTACTACCACTACTACTACCACTACAACTACCACTACTACTACCACTACTACCACTACTACTACCACTACTACCACTACTACTACTATTACTACTACCACTACTACCACTACTACTACCACTACTACCACTACTACTACCACTCTATCTACCACTCTACCACTACTACTACCACTACTACTACCACTACTACCACTACTACTACCACTACTACTACCACTACTACCACTACTATTACCATTACTACTACCACTACTACCATTCTCCTACCACTATCACTACTACTACCACTACTACTACACTACTAATCACTACTACTGCCCCCTACTACTACCACTACTCTGTCACTACTACCACTCTACCACTATTACCTCTACCACTACCACTACTACTACCACTACTACTGTCACTACTACCACTTCTACCATTATTACCACCACTACTACTACTACCACTTGCTACTACTACCACTACCATTACTACCACAATACTACCACTAATACTACTATTCTACACAATTACTACAACTATACTACTACTACTATCACTATAAACCCTCACACAGAACACAGAGCAGGATGGTTCACTACGCCTCAAACACAGAGAGAGAAATATCCTTCACGATGGTCATAGACCATTTGTCGACCACAGACTACTCTCAGACTACTGCTCGTCTACTCCAAGGACTGTGAGGCGTCCCAGCCGGTCCACCCCTGCAAGAACCACCAGGACCCTGTCCATCCCAGTAGGTTCATCTCAGATTACCATAGTAACTACCTGATTACCATAGTAACTATCTGATTACCATAGTAACTATCAGAAAGTAATAATCAGATTACCTTATTAACTATCAGATTACCTTATTAACTATCAGATTCCCGTAGTAACTATCTGATTACCATAGTAACTATCTGATTACCATAGTAACTATCTGATTACCATAGTAACTATCTGATTACCATAGTAACTATCAGAAAGTAACTATCAAATTACCATAGTAACTATCTGATTACCATAGTAACTATCAGAAAGTAACTATCTGATTACCATAGTAACTATTAGATTACCATAGTAACTATTAGATTACCATAGTAACTATCTGATTACCATAGTAACTATTAGATTACCATAGTAACTATCTGATTGCCATTGTAACTATCTGATTACCATAGTAACTATCAGAAAGTAACTATCAGATTACCATAGTAACTATTAGATTATCATAGTAACTATCAGAGTACCTTAGTAACTACCAGATTACCATAGTAACTATCAGATTACCTTAATTATTACCCTAGTAACTACCAGATTATTTTAGTAACTACAAGATTACTTTAGTAGCTACAAGATTACCTTAATTATTACCTTAATTAGCCATATCTTATCTTAGAAATTACCTTTCTAAATATAACTCTTTATATCTTCTTTTCTTCTCTTCTTTCTCTTTTCTCTTCTCTTCTCTTTTCTCTTCTCTCTCTCTCTCTCTCTATCTCTCTCATCTCCTCTCTATCTCTCTCTCTCTCTCTAGTACCTCTCTCTCTCTATCCTATCTCTATCTCTCTCTCTATCTTCTCTCTCTCTCTCTTATAATATATATTATAAAATATCTCTCTCTCTCTCTCTCTCTCTCTCTCTCTCTCTTTCTATCTCTCCTCTCTCTCTCTCTCTCTCTCTCTTCTTCTCTCTCGTCTCTCTCTCTCTCTCTCTCTCTCTTATCTTTCTCTTCTCTATCTCTCTCTTTCCTTCTCTCTCTCTCTCTCTCTCTCTCTCTCTCTCTCTCTTTTCTCTCTCTCTCTCTCTCTCCTCTCTTTTCCTCTCTCTCTCTCTCTCTCTCTTTTTTTCTCCCACAGAGCACATGTTAGTGGTGAAGGGTGTGGATGGGTCAGAGTGGATGGAGGACCCCCACCCCTCCATCCTAGTGACCCCTTCACCCACACATCACCCACACCAGTACAGCATCCAGCTCAGGTTCCTCTGTAGGAACTCCTGTATCACCCGTAAGGACCTGACTCTCATACTTCAGCTGGAGAAGGAGTGAGTATGTGGGTGGAGGGTGTGGGAGAGTAATAGCCAGGAGTCTTGAAGACAGCCAGGGGTCTTGAAGACAGCCAGGGGTCTTAAAAACAGCCAGGGGTCTTGAAGACAGCCAGGGATCTTGAAGACAGCCAGGAGTTTTGAAGACAGCCAGGGATCTTGAAGACAGCCAGGGGTTTTGAAGACAGCCAGGGGTCTTGAAGACAGCCAGGGGTCTTGAAGACAGTCAGGGGTCTTGAAGACAGCCAGGGGTCTTGAAGACACCCAGGGGTCTTGAAGACAGCCAGGGGTTTCGAAGACAGTCAGGGGTCTTGAAGACAGCCAGGGGTCTTGAAGACAGCCACGGGTTCTGAAGACAGTCAGGGGTTTTGAAGACAGCCAGGGGTTTTGAAGACAGCCAGGAGTTTTGAAGACAGCCAGGGGTTTTGAAGACAGCCAGCGGTTTTGAAGACAGCCAGGGGTTTTGAAGATAGCCAGGGGTCTTGAAGACAGCCAGGAGTTTTGAAGACAGTCAGGGGTCTTGAAGACAGCCACGGGTTCTGAAGACAGCCAGGGGTTTTGAAGACAGCCAGGGGTTTTGAAGACAGCCAGGGGTTTTGAAGACAGCCAGGGGTTTTGAAGACAGCCAGGGGTCTTGAAGACAGCTAGGGGTCTTGAAGACAGCCAGGGGTCTTGAAGACAGCCAGGGGTTTTGAAGACAGCCAGGGGTTTTGAAGACAACCAGGGGTTCTGAAGAGAGCCTGGGGTCTTGAAGACAACCGTGGGTCTTGAAGACAGCCAGGGGTCTTAAAGACAGCCAGGAGTCTTAAAGGCAGCCAGGGGTCTTGAAGACAGCCGTGGGTCTTGAAGACAGCCAGGGGTCTTAAAGACAGCCAGGAGTCTTAAAGGCAGCCATGGGTCTTGAAGACAGCCGTGGGTCTTGAAGACAACCAGGGGTCTTAAAGACAGCCAGGGGTCTTGAAGACAGCCAGGAGTTTTGAAGACAACCATGGGTCTTGAAGACAGCCAGGGGTCTTGAAGCCAGCTGTGGGTCTTGAAAACAGCCAGGGGTCTTGAAGACAGCCGTGGGTCTTGAAGACAGCCGTGAGTCTTGAAGACAGCAGGGGTCTTGAGGCCAGCCGTGGGTCTTGAAGACAGCCAGGAGTTTTGAAGACAGCCATGGGTCTTGAAGACAGACAGGGGTCTTAAAGACAGCCAGGGGTCTTGAAGACAGCCAGGGGTCTTAAAGACAGCTATGGGTCTTGAAGACAGCCATGGGTCTTGAAGACAGCCATGGGTCTTAAAGACGGCCATGGGTCTTGAAGACAGCCATGGGTCTTCAAGACAGCGAGGAGTCTTTAAGACAGCCAGGGGTCTTGAAGACAGCCAGGGGTCTTAAAGACAGTCATGGGTCTTGAAGACAGCCATGGGTCTTCAAGACAGCGAGGAGTCTTTAAGACAGCCAGGGGTCTTGAAGACAGCCAGGGGTCTTAAAGACAGTCATGGGTCTTGAAGACAGCCATTTGTCTTCAAGACAGCCATGGGTCTTGAAGACAGCCATGGGTCTTCAAGACAGCGAGGAGTCTTTAAGACAGCCATTGGTCTTGAAGACAACCAGGAGTCTTAAAGACAGCCATGGGCCTTGAAGACAGCCATGAGTCTTAAAGACAGCCGTGGGTCTTGAAGACAGCCAGGGGTCTTAAAGACAGCCAGGGGTCTTGAAGACAGCTATGGGTCTTAAAGACAGCCAGGGGTCTTAAAGACAGCCATGAGTCTTGAAGACAGCCATGGGTCTTGAAAACAGCCATGGGTCATAAAGACAGCCATGGATCTTAAAGACAGCCAAGGATCTATTGGTAATCCCCCTTATGTATGCTGGGAAGCAATTGAACAGTCTTGGTCCCATGACACTTATTATGTTGTCTCATAGCGTACTCGTGGCACCCCTGCTCTTCATCGTGGGAGTGTTGCCTCTCCTGCCAGTCTTTTGCTTTCATAGGGAGTGACTGTCCTGTGTTTACATTCCCAGAAAATGCCTCTGCTACGAGATCCATAGTCATAGCATTGAGTTCCTTCTGAAACTGAGAGTCAGTATCTCTGTTTTGAATTAACACATCGAATGGCGTATGAATCCTGTCAGGAATATGTATTTTCTCCAGGCCCTCAACGTGTATTTCAAAGTCTGATACACATAGGCACACTGTGTGACTGTGTAAATGGTTCTACGGTTATTTATCTTGTCTTAATTTTATTCTTAGCCAATATTCATCCCTGCTTGACACCCTTGTTGACCCCTGGCTGACCTGACCTGACCTTTTTCCAGCTGTGTTGTGGTGGGTCGACTCAGTATGAGTGTAAAGGTCAGTGCTTGTCCTAAACGTGACTCTGGCATCCATCACCGGAAGCCCCTGCAACAACAAGACCTCCCCGTCAAGTTGCAACAACAGGACCCCTCCTTCACCCTCTGCGGACCCCCTATTCCCCAGAACCCCTCCAGGACCACCCTTCTACCCACTCCGGACCTCCTATTCCCTCACAACTGGTCCAGGACCACTCCTCCTCTTTCTCCGGACCTCCTAAGCCCCAAGAACCGGTCCAGAACCACCCCTCTACCCTCTTTGAACCCCCTATCCTCACAGAACCGGTTCAGAACCACCCCTCCACCCTCTCCGGACCCTCTATCTCCCAAGAACCAGGCCAGACCACTACGGGCCGCCGCAGCAAACACTGGAGCATTCCCGCAGGCTGCGGTCTCCTCCTGGCGGCAGCCGCAGCCCGAAGGGACCAACCTGCAAGAGGACCAAGACCCAAACAAAACCAGCCAATCCCAACGTTAACGACATCGTAAGTGACCAGCGTTTGCGTTCAGCGGAAGGAGAGAGGGAAGGATATGGGTGAGGGATGGATAGCTTGTTGGCCAGGACGAACAGCCTCTTCTGGCATGGATAGTTATAAGAAGCCATTTTGACAGGAATAGTTGATCTGTGATAGTCAGCATGGATTCCCGAGGGGCCGTTCCTCCCCAGATAATTAACTTTCTTCAGTAAAGCTGTTGAGGCTGTTGATCACGATACAGAATTCGATATTGTTTATTTAGGTTTGACTAAGGCTTTTGATCGAGTGCCACACCAGAGACTGTTAAAGAAAGTGGCAGGTCATGGCATTTCGGGAAAAGTGCTGTCATGGATCGAGTCATGGCTCACCAATAGGAAGCAGAGAGTGTGCTTAAATGGGGTTAAATCCAAGTCGGGATCTGTAACAAGTGGCGTACCACAGGGATCAGTCTGAGGCCCGTTGTTGTTTATACTATATATCAATAACCTTGACGAGGGAATTACTAGAGATATGAGCAAATTCGCCGATGACACG
>NW_026509211.1:12500-14658 GCF_026875155.1 Cherax quadricarinatus
CTGTCTTGACTTTTCAGAGGCTGTCAGAAGCTGTTGGCAGCTGGCTTGATTTCTCAGAGGCTGTCAGGAGCTGTTGGATAGCTATCACGACCTCTCAGAGGCTGCCCGAAGCTGGTGATAGCCTCATAGAGGCTGTCAGGAGCCGTAGTGTGTGCTGACAGCTCCAGAGGTGCCGCCTGAGTGCCGGTGACATTCCAGAGGTGCTGACAGGTCTAAAGGTGACAGCGGGTCATGGGGGTGTTGACAGGAGGGGGGGGGTAGACAGCAGTAGCGGTAATAGCTGCGCTGAGCATTGTGCTGCGTCACTCCCGCGCTCACTAGCCCTTTCTGTCCCGCCATTGGAAAAACTCCCGCCAAATTTGGCGATGTTTACCCGCGCCCGCGCGCGGGGTGCCGTATCCTTCCCGCGCGCGCGCTCGGCGCCACACCTGTCGCTATGCGGCTCTCTTAGGAGATTTATAGAGCCTCTTGTGGAGCTCTAAGGGATCCCTAGAGCTCTAAGAGGCTCCCAGCAGGGATTTATATGGATATTAATACGTCTGTGGTGTGTGTGTGTGTGTGTGTGTGTGTGTGTGTGTGTGTGTGTGTGTGTGTGTGTGTGTGTGTGTGTGTGCGCGGTGTGTGTGTGTGTGTGTGTGTGTTGTGTGCGTGTGTGTGTGTGTGTGTGTGTGTGTGTGGTGTGTGTGTGTGTGTGTGGTATGTGTGCATTGTATGTAACGTCCCTGACCCCTACAGAGTCACTCATGACAGTGTGTGTGTGAATTCACCTATTTGTGGTTGCAGGGGTCGAGACTCAGCTCTTGGCCCGCATCTTCACTGACCGCTAATAGCTCCTCCCTGTCCCTGCTCCATGAGCTTTATCATACCTCGTCATAAAGCTATGTATGGTTCTGCTCCACTACGTCACTTTCCAGACTATTTCACTTCCTAACAAATCTAGACTGAAGAAATACTTCCTAACATCCCTTTGACTCATCTGAATCTTCAGTTTCCCTTGTTTCTGTGTCCCATCTCTGGAACATTCTGTTTCTGTCTACTTTGTCTATCCCACGCAGTATTTTATATGTCGTTATCATGTCTCCCCTGACCCTCCTGTCCTCCAGTGTCGTCAGGTCGATTAAATTCGAGAAGCCAGTTGCTGGGCCAGGTGTCCAGCCTGTCCAGGTCTCTTTGAAGTCCTGCCGGATCCTCATCTAATTTAATTCTCCTCATTAACTTCACATAATCTGCGAACAGGGACACTTCTGAGTCTAACCCTTCCATCATGTCATTCACATATACCAAAAATAGCACTGGTTCTAGGACCGACCCCTGTGACGCCCCACTCGTCACAGGTGCCCACTGTGATACCTCATCACGTACCATGACTCGTTGTTGCCTCCTTGTCAGGTATTCTCTAATCCATTGCAGTGCCCTTCCTGTTATATGAGCCTGATCCTCTAGTTTCTGCACTAATCTCTTGTGAGGAACTGTGTCGAAGGCCTTCTTGCAGTCCAAGAAGATGCAATCAACCCACCCCTCTCTCTCGTGTCTTACTTCTGTTACTTTGTTATAAAACTCCAGAAGGTTTGTGACACAGGATTTGCCCTCCATGAATCCGTGCTGGTTGTCATTTAAACTCTTGTCCCATTCCAGGTGCTGCACCGCTCTCCTCCTGATAATCTTCTCCATGACTTTGCATACTATACACATCAGTGACACTGGTCTGTAGTTTAGTGCCTCGTTTCTGTCTCCTTTTTAAAAAATAGGAACTACATTTGCCGTCTTCCATTCTTCAGTTAGTTGCCCAGTTTGTAGGGATGCGTTGAAGATTATGGTTAGTGGTACACACAGCGTTTCTGCTCCCTCTCTAAGGACTCAAATAGAGATGTTATCCGGTCCCTTTGCCTTTGAGGTATCAAGGTCACTTAGCAGCTTCTTAACCTCCTCATCAGTTGTGTGTATGTCATCTAACACTTGTTGGGGTCCCCCTCTGTCCCGTCTTCCAGAGTCCTTCCTGTCTCCACTGTGAATACTTCCTAAAATCTCGTGTTGAGTCTCACATACCTTTTGATCGTTTCTGGTGAGTTTCCCACCTTTCCTCAGCCTTATCACCTGGTCTTTGACTGTTGTCTTTCTCCTAATGTGGCTATAAAAAGCAGTTTCGGTCAAAGACTTT
>NW_026509212.1:0-14305 GCF_026875155.1 Cherax quadricarinatus
TGAGCCAAAGCAATATATAATATCTTATTGTGCCCAAAAAAACAGGGGTAGATCAATAACAACACTGCACTAGCCAACGACCGAACCCAGTTGTACTGTCCCCCAATGACCACATTGTTAAAATCTCTTTTTTTTTTCATCCCTCGGAGCTGGCCCCAAAGGGTATTTCCAGGTGGACGATTTTAAAAGCACTGGTACTTTGTTCCAAGGTTCGTAGGTTCGAGTCTCCCGGCAAAAGGTCAGTTTTGTGAACATTTCTCCTGTTTTTTCAAATTGCATATATATATAATTATATAAAAAATATAATATTATATATATAAAATAATATATAATTAATAACCACAATAAAATAAATATATAATATAAAATTATATAAAAAATAAATATTTTTTATACCCAAACACAATATAAAATAAAAATATATATATAAATTATTTATTATTATCACACTGGCCGTTTTCCCACCAAGGCAGGGGGGCCCGAAAAAGAAAAATTTTCACCACATTCCTCCATCACTGTCTTTCCAGAAGGGTGCTTTACACTACAGTTTTTAAACTGCAACATTAAAAACCCCTCCTTCAAGTGCAGGCACGTACTTCCCCCTCTCCGGGGCTCAAGTCCGGCCTGCCTTTTTTCCCGAACCCCTTTATAAATGTTACTTTGCTCACCCCAACAGCACGCCCCAAATATTAAAAACCATTTTTTCTCCATTCACTCCTATCAAACACGTCATCATACCCCGCGGGGCCAAACCCCCGCAACAAAACCTCCTTTACCCCCCCTCCCCAACCTTTCCTAGGCCGACCCCTACCCCCGCCTTCCTTCCCTAAAGACTGATCACTCTTGAAGCATTCTTTTTCCTCCATTCCTCTACTTCCGAACCCCTCAACAACCCTTCCTCACCCTCGGGACAACATTTGGTAATCCCACACCTCCCCCCTAACTTCAAAACTACGAATTCTCTGCTTTAAATTCACACCACACATTGCCCCAGACATGACATCTCCACTGCCTCCACCCTTTTCTCCTCGCGAACATTCATCACCCATGCTTCACACCCAAAAAAGACGTTGTAAAACTATACCCATACATTCCCCTCTTTGCCTCCAAGGACAAAGTTCTTTGTCTCCACAGACTCCTAAGTCCCCACTAAACTTTTTTTTTTCCCTCATAAATTCTATGAATCACCTCTCTTTCATAGACCCACCGCTGACACGTCCACTCCCAAATTCGAATACTTCACCTCCTCCAACTCTTTTTCCCCCCCAAATCGATATTCAATCTTTCATCACCTAACTTTTTGTTATCCTCATAACCTTACTCTTCCTTAAAACCCTTTAATTTTTTCTTCTTTTGCACACCCAAACCAAATTCACCACCAACTCTGCAACTTCCTTCAGAATCTCCCAAAGCACAGTGCTCAGCAAAGAGCAGCTGTGACAACTCCCACTTGTGTGTGTTTCTTTTTTTTTTTTAAACCCACGCCTCCTCAAGACCCTCGCATTTACTCTCTTACAACCCCATCTATAAATATATAAACAACCACGGTGACATCACACACCTTTTCTAAAGGGCCACTTTTACTGGGGAAAAAATTTCCCTCTTTTTCCTACTACTCAACTTGACCTCACTATCCCGTAAAAACCTCACGCTTTCAGTAACCTACCCCCCTAACCAAACTTCAACACTGCCACTTGCCCCCCCACCACCCGTCAACGCCTTTTTTTAAAACCATAAATGCCACAAAGACCCTTTAGCCTTACAAATACTTTCACTTATATTTTTCACTGTAAACACCTGGTCCAACACCCCCTACCTTCCCAAAGCCTCCTTTTTCATCTGATCCTTTTCTCCGTCTTACTCTTTTTCTTTTAATAATAACTCACCATATATATAATATATATATATATATATATATATATATAATATATATATATAAAAATATAAATATATATAATATTATATATAAAAATATATATATAATATTATATATATAATATATATATATATATATATATAAATATATAAATATAAATATATAAAGTATATATAAATATATATAATAGAGTAGAATATATATAGGAAAGAGTAAGGTGATAGATAAAAACAATTAGTACGGAAGAATTGGATATCATTGGAGGGAGAGTCGAGGAAGGAGGTGATTGATTAGTGTTAGATATTTGGAAATGTACGTGTCAGCAGATGGGTCTAATTAAGGATGAGGTGAATCATGAGAAATTGACGAGGGGACAATGGTGAGTGGTGCATGAGGATCTGTGGATACAAAGAAATTAAACCAGAAGCAAGAGGGGAATGTATGAGAATCTACTTACATTAAACGCTCTAAATATGTGTGTGAGGGATGGGTTGTGAATGTTGTAACAAGTTAGATGGAAAGTGGCAGGTGAGATTTCATGTGTTATGGCAATGGTGTGGTGTGAAAATAATGCAGACAGTCCGTAGTTAAGGATATTATGTGAAGAGGTGTGGGATTACCAAAACTATTATCCAGAGACTGTAGAAGGTGGAACGAAATGAATGACTTTCGAGAGATTATAAATCTGTAGTGGAGGGAAGGCGTTGTAGGGGTCTAGCCAGGAAAGGTTGGAGGAAAGGGGGAAAAGGAGATTTTTTGTGAGAGGGCATGGACTTCAGTATGGCTTGCTGAGCATTAGATAGAGAGAATGGAGTGAGACAGAAGGTTTTTAGGACTTGACGTGCTGTTGGAGTGTAAAACAAAGTAACATTTAAAGGTAATTGCCAGGGAAACTGGCAGGCCTAACTTGAATTCCGGAGATGGAAGTACAGTGACAAGCAAGTTTTATAACCGTAGTGTAAGCGCGCCTCTTCAAGACAGTGATGGAAGTGAATATGATTGAAGTTTTGGTTTCTTATTCGGCCAGCCCTGCCTAGGTGGGAAACGTCCCGATGTTTTTAAATTTATAATAAAATAATATCAACAAAAAAGTTAAAGAAATAATGACGATGTAGTAAAAACACCCTTTCTCCATTACCCTCATTTTGCTTTTCATTTGTTTCTTTTCTTGCTTTTCATCTCATGATAACTGTTTTAAAATATTTAAAAAATAACTTTATAGTCAACTAATTTATTAAGAAACACCCTAATTACTATAATATCCGATTAACAAAATTATGAAATATGAGCGCTTACATAAAAAGGTCACCAGACCCGGCCCAAGGGCGTTAACTATACATCAAAAGGGCTTAAATAATTTGTGATGTAACACGGATTCTAACATCATACTGGTTCCAAAACAAAACAACCAGAAGAAATATGGCTGTTAATGCCTAATACTCATGAGTCAAGTGCCGCCATTCGAGGTCCTGCTGAAAATGTATCTACACATAAAACTCTTGTCTCAGATGTTGCTGAATTTTCTCACGATACTGACTTAAGTACCCCGATCAATTACCACGTGGTAAATGCCTCACGAAATCACAGGCACGGATACTTCCGAATATCCTTTAATTGCTTCAAATATTAAACCTCTGAATCTTTCCCTGGTAAACTTTGTTAAGGTTCAACAGGAATGTCAATCTTTGGATAAGTACAGACAACTAACTCATAAGAACATAAGAACGAAGGAACACTGCAGAAGGCCTACTGGCCCATGCGAGGCAGGTCCAAGTCTCCTACCGGCTTAAGCCAATGCACCCAACCTAGTCAGGTCAGGTCACATTGACTTAAGGGAGGAACACGGCAACCGACCTGGTAGCACAAGCTATCAGGTCCAACTCACACCCACCCACATCCACTCAAAGTGGAACTTTAGTATAAACTTGGATATAGTAGTGACATTTTGTTTAAACATGAAATAACTTTAAGTAAAATAGACTATTGAAAGAAATTTTGGTTGTTACTCTGAAGTTCGAGAGATAAGGCATATACTGTCCCATGATCTTCCAGTGTCGAGGCATTTCGGACATTGGAATGGCTTCCGATGTGCGAAATTACTGTAAATCATGTCATATTTGATAATCAACTTCCCGAAAGGAAAGAACCAGACGTGTTCCTATGGAAAAAGTCGTAATCTTTAGTTTAGATTTAGTTGGTCCTTTGTCGCCTGCTTCAGAGACACACAAATATCCTAAACATGATCGATTATACTTCCAGTTTTCCAGAAGTAGTGCCGCTTAAAAATATCACCTTCATAAATGTGGCGGAAGCTTTATTGTCAATATTTTCCATTTTAGGAAATATTTTCCATGGTAGTGAAATTTAAATGGAACAAGGTGCCCAGTTTACCTCGGATCTAATTGACTATGTCAGCTCATATTTATTAATGTAGATGAATGGCTCTGAGAACCTACAAGTTGATAAATTACAAACATGTGCAACGATTGGGTATCTTTAATGAGGAAACGTTCGCCACAAGAAATTTGAATATTAGTTTTAATATAATGATTTATTAATGCCTTTTCTAATTCCCTTCTAATCTTCAAAACAAAATATTTAACTGTAGTATAAAAATACGCCCCCGGGACCCTCAAATTCCACTCGTGTGCCCTAAAGGAAAAAGGGATTTTAGATTATGGAATAAGGCTATTTTTCTAGGATGGGCTCAGAAAAACCGAAATTCTTTTTATTTTTACTACAATTACTAAAAAAAAAATTAAATTTAAAATTACATTCCCCCTAAGCCTGGCCATCACGCGAGAAAAATTACCTGACTGTCCACACTCATCTTTCTTGCTCAGAAACCAGCCGGGCCTGCTCACAATTTCCTTTCCCGGGGAAAACACAACAGGACCGCACTCGGGTCCTTCCCCCCCGGCAGCCGAAGCAAATTTTCCCTCGTTTTTAAGGGTAGGAAAAGTCGCCTCGATTCATTCCCCCCTCACTGGGCAGCCAATTTCATTTCTGACGATGAAACAGGGTGTGTTGCATCCTAAACTTTCACATTAGCCTCGTTCCTGACTTATTTTTCGCCCCTACCTCCCGGGATCTCTTCTTTTTTTTAATATATTAAAAAACCCAAATTTGGGTTTCCTCCATTCATCAGTTGTTTCTCCCTGAAAATAAAATGCGAAAATTTTTTTTTTCAGTCGAAAGATTAAAAAAAAAAATGCCAAAAAGTGAATTTTTATACCTTTTTTTGAAAGTTTTTTTGGTTTTTTATAAGGGTTTTGAGTTTTCACAAATATAAGGAAAATTTTTCCCGTTCAGATGTTTGCGACTTTCACTGAAAAACGAAAAAACTCTTTTGAGTTTCTATGTGCGTGGGTGAGGGGCCCGGCAATATAATTTATTTTTCTGAACACCTTTTTTCGATTTTTCGGAGCTGCGGGTCTTTTAAACGACTTTTCAGGTTCCTTAAATTTCACTGAATTTTTTGGGTTTTAAAATTCATTTTTCTTTTATAGTTCAAGTTTTTTAAAGAAGAAAATGTTAGAGGGAAAAATGTTAAAACACGCGTTAGGGGGCGCGGGAAAGTAAAAAGGGTTTTTTGTTAGTGTTTGGGGGAAAAGGTTTTTTTTAGTGGCGGGGAAAGGGACAAAGGTTTTGTTGGGAGAGGTAAAGCTTTGGGGAAAAAGGAAAAGGAAAGGGGCTTTGTTTTAAAATTTTGGGGAAGTTTTGAACTTTGTGGGTAAGGGAGGGGAAAGAAAAAGCTTTTTTCTGGGGGAAAGGGAAAGGGAAAAAGTTTTTTTTTTATGGAAGAATAAAGATGAGTTTTTTGAGGGAGTATCTGAAACTTTGTGCCGAGGAAGAGAAAGTAAAGTTTTGTGTTATGAAGAAATTAAAGCTTTTAAAATAGGAGAAAATTGAACTACGAATTAGATAGAGGAAGTGACGTCTGTTGTTAATAGTGAATTTCAATTGCTGTTTACTTCCTGAGTGTCTAGTGAGCTGCAGGTGGTAGCAAGCTCTGGGTCTGGCACCTGCCCCACCCTAAGAGGACTCGTGGGAGTGGTGTCTCAGGTGCTCTGAGGTTTATCCAATGAGCGGCGGCGCTAAAACTCTAATTGGATGAGGATAATGAGGGTTTAAAGAACATTCTTTTTATTTTTTTTTCTCACAAATTTATATATATATATATATATATAAATATATATTATATATATAAAAAAAAATATATAAATATAATATATATATATATATATTATAATGGAGTTAAAAGATAAAGAATCACACATTAAGTGGGAGTTGTCAAAAGTTGCTCTTTGCTGATGACACTTTTGCTCTTGGAATTTCTGAAGAGAATTGCAAGATTGGTGATGATTTTGTTAGGGTGCAAAAGAAGAAAATTAAAAAGTGAATACAGGAAAGAGTAAAGGTTATGAGGATAAAAAAAAATTAGGTGATGAAGATTGGATACAGATTGTGAAGGGAGAAGTATGGGGAGGTGAATGTATTCAGATATTTGGGGGTGGACTTTCAGCGGATGGGTCTATGAAAGATAGGTGAATCATAGAATTGATGAGGGGGAAAGGGTGGAGTGGTGCACTTAGGAGTTTGTGGAACCCAAAGAACTTTGTCCTGAAGGCAAAGAGGGGAATGTATAGATATAGTTTTAAACCAAAGCTCTTATATGGGTGTGAAGCGTGGTGATGAAATGTTGCAGCAGGAGAAGGCGGAGGCAGTGGAGAAAGTCATGTCTGAGGGCAATGTGTGGTGTGAAAAATAATGCAGAGAATTCGTAGTTTGGAAGTTAGGGGGAGGTGCGGATTACCCAAACTTTTGCCCAGAAGGCTGGGGAAGGGTTTGAGGGGTTCGGACATGTAGAGAGAATGGAGCGAAACAGAGGACTTCAAGAGTGTATCATCTGTAGTGGAAGGAAGGCGGGGTAGGGGTCGGCCTAGGAAAGGTTGGAGGGAGGGGGTAAAGGAGGTTTTGTGTGCGAGGGGCTTGGACTTCCGGCAGGCATGCGTGAGCGTGTTTGATAGGAGTAAATGGAGACAAATGGTTTTTTAATACTGACGTGCTTTTGGAGTGTGAGCAAAGTAACATTTATGAAGGGTTTCGGGGAAACCCGGGCAGGCCGGACTTGAGTCATGGAGATGGAAGTTACAGTGCCTGCACTCTAAAGGGAGGGGTGTTAAGTTGCAGTTTAAAACTGTAGTGTAAAGCACCCTCTGGCAAGACAGTGATGGAGTGAATGAGGGTGAAAGTTTTTTTTTTTCGGGCCACCCCCCTTTGGGGGGAATCGGCCATTGTGATAATAAATAAATATGTACATATAATAATATATATATATTATATATAATATATATATAATATATATAATATATATATAATATAAAATATATATAATATATGTCGTGCCGAATATGTAAACTGGTCAATTACCCAAGAACTCATTTAAAATTAGTTCCTTTCTGAAATTTTGTTTTATACGTTTAAAGATATATTTTTTCATTAATGTTAATGAAAAAATTTTTTAATTTTGCACCAAAAGAATCTTAGAAAACTTACCTAACCTTATTATAACAAGCATAATTTTTTTACCCTAATCCAACTAAATATATTTAGATACATTTACAATAATTTAATCCTGAACAAACACAATGAAAAAATATTTTTTTCGTTAGGTTCCCAAATGATTTTGGCGAAATTATTGCATACACAAATTTTCCCTTTACCCTATATGGCCAAGATGAGCGTGGCAATTTAAGCCAAGATCGCAAAGTGTTCTGCCCTATTCGGCATGTGAAGGAAAGGAAGGGGAGCGACATAAATATAAATATATATATAAATATATTATAAAAATATATATATATATATATAATATAAATATATAATATATACATACAACACAGAGATACACAAATATCCTAAAACATGATCTGAATATACTTCCAGTTATTTCCAGAAGTTAGTGCCTGCTTAAAGAATATCAACCCTTCATAAATGTTGGCGGAAGTTTATTGTCAATATTTTCCATTTTTAGTGAAATATTTTCCAAGGTATTGAATTTAAATGGAACAATGTGCCCAGTTTACCTCGGAACTAATTGACTATGTCCAGCTCATATTTATTAATGTAGATGAATGGCTCTGAGAACCTACAAGTAGATATAAATTACAAACAAGTGCAACGATTGGTATCTTTTAAATGAGGAAACGTCGCTCACATGAAATTTGAATATTAGTTTTAATATAATGATTTATAATGCCCTAAATCTATTACCCTTCTAATCTTCTATACTAATATTTAGCCTGGAGTATCAAAAACGCCGCCACAGCTCAATTTCCACCGATGTGCAACTGAGACAAGGACCTTAGATTATGGAATAAGGCGTAACTTTCTAGGATCGCTCAGCAACCGAAATTCATTTAGTTACTACAATTACTACAAAAAAATTAATTAATTACATTCAGTCTAAGCCTGGCCATCACTGCGAGAACAGTTACCATGACTGTCCACACTCATCTTTCCTTGTCGGCGTAGTATGTGCATGGTATGCGCATAGTCAAGTGTATGTAGAGCGAGTGACCGTTTACAGAGTGCCCTGTGCACAGAGCATAGTGGTGTATAGTAACAGGTGCACTGAGCATTGTGGTGTATAGTAACAGGTGCACAGAGCATTGTGGTGTATAGTAACAGGTGCACAGAGCATTGTGGTGTATAGTGACTTGTCCTGGGTGGGAGTGAGTGCCCTACTCCTCCTCATCACACCTCTTCCACTCCTCCCTTTCCTCCACTTCCCACCACAAGGAATGGGAACCCCGTCTCCACCTCCCACCACCCACCAATAACTACATGCGGTATGTGCCATTCGCCATATTCCCTTCAGCCTGGGCTTACCACACAGTTTTGAGGTATGGCAATGAAGAAGCCAGCCAGCCACAAAGCCAGGGAAATAGTGCACCCAACAAAGAAAGAAGAGTCACATGTCAGGTGTGGGAGAGTTTCTGCACACAACAGAGGATGCCGCATTCGTGCACAAAATGTGTATTGCGGGATCACATATGCCCTCAGCAGAGAGCAGCCCACAGGCCTCCACAGGCCGATGACAGTTCCCAATGGCAACCTCCTCACCACGATAACCTTCTGTTGGCATTCAAATCCACTGCCAGCAGTACCCTATCCCAAATCCCAAAAGCGGCTCGCCCATATCAGGCAGTGAAATTCACAGACCTTCAAAGGCAGTAAGAGTTCCCACTCAACTTAGAAGCCCGAGGCACACATCCAAGCATGGCGCAACCTTACTCCTGTTCGGCAATGTCTGTCTTGCAGTTCCTGAAGACGAGGCAAACTGCTAACCACCTCAGTTACAAGCCAGTGCGCAAACTACCTAAGAACGGATAAATTGGTGGTTCCCTCCTGGCCCCCATTCATCGCAGAATCACATAGTAGACCGCCAGAAAAGCCCACGAAAACGAGAAAATTTGCGCAACAGGTTAAGCATAAAAGTCCGAAGAAGGTAACACAGTGGGTGCACTCCGAATAATTACAATGAGAGACACGTATGCCCGCCAAAGATGAACTCACAGCCCAAGCACTAAGAGACAAGCATCCAACCAGGTGACGCCATAGGCCATCAACAACAACCCTGAGGAAGACCCCATCACTGAAAAATTTATTTTGCCAGAATCGGAAGTCTAAAAGGCGATTGTGTCATTTCCAGCAGGATCTGCAGGAGTTACACTGGAATTCGACCTCAGCAACCTCAAAGAGATGGTAAATCCAGTACTCGGTGCATCTGCATCAATTCTTCTCACCGAGTTAACAACTTTCGTCAACAACTGCCTGGCTGGGCGAATCCCAGAAGAAATTAAACCTTTCTTTTTTGGAGCCTCACTATGTGCTTGAAGAAGAAGGATGGGGGAATCAGACCCATTGCGGTTGGAAACACTCTTCGCCGTCTCGTTGCCAAAGCAGCAGTAAGAAACATTCGCCTAGAAGCTGCCAGTTTACTCCAGCCACACCAACTGGGCTTTGGGGTCCCTCAAGGCAGTGAAGCTGCAGCTCATGCGGCAAGGGCCTACATCAGGGACCTACCAGAAGACAAGGCTGTAGTCAAACTTGATTTTAGAAATGCCTTTAATATGGTGAAAAAGAGATGCTGTCTTGCAGCCGTTCGGGATTGGCTTCCCCTAGTCTTTTTCCCTTCATTTCAGCCGGCACAGCAAACCCTCAATTCTTTTGTTTGGAGAACATGAAATTCTCATCAGAAGGTGTTCAGCAGGGTGACCCACTAGCTCCACTTCTCTTCTGCTTGGCAGTAAGGAGAAACTAACTTCCAGCCTACGCAGCGAGCTCAACATCTGGTACCTGGATGATGGCACTCTGGCAGGTAACTGAAGAGTCCCTGTAGGGACCTACAACTGGTGAAAACACAGGGAGAAGACTTGGGACTCATCCTCAATCCCTCCAAGTGGAAATCACCGCGAACCAGGAAATTAATCATGCTGTGCGAAGAATCAACCAAGAAGTTCTACTACCGCCCGTCCCTCCTTGGGAGCACCGCTGGGGCCACACACACACACCCCCCCCACACCAGGCCCATCGACACAGTCTCAAGGACAAATTGAACTACCTGATGAGATGGAGGAGAGATAATCAACTGATGCCCAATTATGCTCTGTATCTCCTCAAAAGTGCCTTGTTTATTCCAAGACTCCACTTACTTCCTGAGTGTGCACCCCTTTTGACAACCCAACACTCGACGAATATGAACCAACACCTAGGTCAACCTTTAAGAAGGCACTTAACCTGTCACTAGAGGATCAGCAATGGATCAGAGCAACCCTCCCAGTGCGACTGGGAGGTATAGGGGTGCGCAAGCAACACATAGCCTGCTTTACCTGCTGTTCTTTCTTCGGTTTGGCTTCCAGTGAATTAGTCAAGAAGATGTTCCCGAACGCTTGAGAGACGTGGAGTGGTTGCTCAAGCCCCAAGGTTTTATGAAGCAAGCGATTCGGTGGGACACCTTACAGATTCCTCCAGTAGACCATCTCCTCCCAAAGAACACAACAGTCCCACTGGGAAAAACCGATCATGGAAAAAATCGCTAACACAATGCACTCCAACCTCAGGAAGGGAACAAGCTGCGTCCCCTGGCAGTGAAGGCACCACACTCAGGAGATTTCCTGTAAGCTGTTCCCAAATTCTCCTTGGGCACTCGACTAGACCCACAGGCCGAATGGATTTGGTGTTGCTCTTCGCCTAGCCGCCCCATCCTCTCCGAACATAGTGTATTTGCGCAGGGCGACAGTGATCAATTCGGACTTCATGGTCTCGTGTGCCAAACAGCAGAAGGGAAGTATGCCACGCAATGAGGAGGGTCAATGACATCATAAAGAGAGCCTCGCCACACCCGTTGCCCAGCTCAACGGGTACCCAATGCAGAGGTCTGACGTGAAGTCAAAACCGTCCGTGTACTTGGCTCTGTGAAGACCTGTTGCGCGCTCTCTAGAATTGAAGCAAGATGCCCTCCATCGAGCCAACTTTACACCAAACAGCTTAAAGAAGAAACTAGAGGTTTGGCGAATATGGAAATTCGGCGACTGACCGAGGAAAACAAAAAGATTCGGAGTATCCGCCTGTTTTGAGGTCCTCAGGTCAAGAAGGGAAACTGGTCAGTGGCTGGACAGCAGGGAAAGAAGTTGACGAATAGAAACGAATGGAAAGGTAAAACGATGAAGAAGAAAGAGACTGCCGTGGAAAATGTGGAAACATCCAATACATTCTCAGTGCTACCCGAAGACTGTGAGTTGACAACTGGGAACGACACGACGACATACATTAAGTAAGGTAAGAATATTGTTGTTGTTGGGGATAGCCAAGTTAGGTTTATATGGATAGGGCGTTCTGTTTGAAGGACAGGAGTAGGAGACAGAGAGTTTGCTTTCCTGGGGCTGGGATGGAGGATATTGTTAGCCGTCTGGATGACATCAGAGGGGTAATGGGAGCAATCCATTATCTGTCTCAGTGCTGGAGGCAACGATGTTGGCAGACGTAGGATGAGGACCTGATTAGCGGGTTATAGGTCGGGAAATTTAGAAATAATTAGAAGTAAGGGTGGGAACCTCTCATATGTGGGTATTTTGCCAAGGAGGGGAGTTGGAAATGATGGTTGTCCGGGCAATTGGTGTCAATTGCTGGCTGGACAAATACTGTAAGGAAAATGCGGTAACATCATAGACAACTGGGACCTCTTCTATGGCAGAAATGACATGTATGCTGGGGGACGGGATTCACTTATCTAGGTGTCGGGTGGGACCCACTGGCAACTGCAGTGGAGGGAGCAGTTAGGACTTTAAACTAGGAATAGTTAGTGGTAGGGGTTTTTTGGCAGGAAAACAGTAAAGTCCCAGTGTAGTAATATACGAGTTCTGGGGGAATAGTAATAATAAGAACGAGATAGATATTGAAAAGCCAGGGCCCTTGGGTGATAAGGACAGTAATAGGTTTAGTAGAAAAATAGAAATGAGCGGGAAGGGTAAGAGAAAGGAGAGGTCTTTCAATGTTTAATATGCTAATTGCCGTAGTGCTAGGAATAAGATGGACGAGTTGAGATTAGTTGCTAGTGTAGGTAACATTGATGTATTTGCCTTAACTGAGACGTGGTTTAATTCAAAAGTCGGGACATGCCTGCGGAATGTCATATTCAGGGTTTTAAATTGTTGCAAGAAGATAGAAGTATTGGGAGGGGGGGTGGGGTGGCATTGTATGTCCGAGATCGCTTTAACTGTTGCATAAAAACGGGTATTAATCTGAAGTAACACATACAGAGTCTGTTTGGATAGAATTTTTCAGAGGGGCAAAGAAAAACTGATTTTAGGAGTGATATACCGTCCCCCAAACTTAGATAGGGACCAAGGGAAAACTACTATGGGAGGAAATTGTTAAGGCCACAGGCACGTAATGTAGTAATTCTAGGAGACTTTAACTTTAGTCATGTTGATTGGAATTTCTTGAAATGGGAATTTAGAATCCATACGACTTCTTAGAAGTATTTCAGGATTGTTTTTTGAAGCAGTTTGTGACAGAACCCACAAGGGGAAATAGCCTGCTTGACTTAGTTATGTCAAACAATGAATCCCTTGTTAATAATTTAGAAATTTCAGAGGAACTGGGTGCTAGCGACCACAAATCAATTACATTTAGCATTGAATGGAAGTACATGTCCGTAATTCAGACAGTCCCAATTTTCGCTTAGCAGTTACGTGGGCTTAAGAACATTATTCATCTGTTGACGGGGGTAACGAAGAGAGCTATCAATATACAGTTTTCTAAACCAACACGCTCAGGAGCTTTTTTACCCCATATAAAGAAATTAGATCAAAAAAATACCCAAAATGGATAAATTAATGGGCTCAAGTACTACTGGGGCATAAAAAAGGAATTTATAGGGTATCAAAAGAGGAGGGTATCTTATGAATCATTTTATTTACATTTTTGAGGGGGCATTAAAAAGGGGGTAAAAAGTAAAAGGGACTATGAAATTAAAGTTGCTAGGGATTCTAAAACAACCCCAAAAAATTTTTTTCCCGGTCTAAGAACAAAAATTAGAGATAAAATAGTCCCCTTAAAAAAAACTATGGCCCTTACTGACAAAGAGAATGAAATTGCTTGATTTTTAAAAATTATTTTTCTCTCATTTTTTCACAGAGACACTAACAATATTCCCGTAATTTTTTTTACAGTGGGCTGAAGAAATAAATTTTGTAACATCACAGTCACTATGAATGGTTTTGGGGCAGATAGACAGACTGAAGCAAAATAAGTCGCCGGGTCCGATGAGGTTTTTTTAAGGGGTTTTTAAGGGAAAGCAAAAGGGAAATCTGGAACCATTAACTAAAATTTTTAATTTTTCTTCAAAAAAGGTGTAGTGTCTGATTGTGAAGATGGCAATGTAATTCCATTTTTTTAAAAAGGGGGCAAGTCGTTACCGCAAATTATCGCCCAATAAGCCCGCCTCAATTGTAGGGAATTACTAAGGGGCAATTATGCTGAGTTATAAGAAGCAATCCGAAAAACATAGCTTGATTAATATACCAATGGATTAAAAGAGGCCGGGCTGTCTAACTAATTTATTAACTTTCTTCAGTAAAGCTTTTGAGGCTGTTTACCACAATAAAAAATTTGATATTATTTACTTAATTTTTGTAAGGCTTTTGATAGAGTTCCCCACCATAGACTGTTAAAAATGGAGCTCCTGGGATTGGGGAAAATGCTCCGTGGATCGGTCATGGGTCACTGACAGGAACAAAAGGGGTCCATAAATGGGGTTAAGTCCCATGGGGGTCGTAACAAGTGGGTTCCACGGGTCAGCTTGGGCCCCTTGTTGTTTAAATATATCAAAGACTTTATGAGGGGAATTTCTAGTGAATGAGC
>NW_026509213.1:0-14863 GCF_026875155.1 Cherax quadricarinatus
AATTTTTTGGGGGAAAATGGGCAGCACGATTGGGGCCGGCATTTTAAAAGGGGGGTTTTCAGGGAACATGGTTCAAAACCGTTTGGTGGGGCTTTTAAATGTGGAGGGTTTTTACATGGGGGGGGATCATTAAGAATTGGGAGGGGAAATTTTACCGGGGGGATAATTTTGGGTGGGGTTTTTTATGGGTTTTTAAAAGGGGGTAGGGCAACTTTTTTGGAGGGTGGGTTTGGGGGGTGGGTACGTTTTGGGGGGTGTTATTTTTTTGAGTGGTGGACACGATTGGCAAAGGAAGGTGAGAGACTTTCTATCAAGAGTGGGGTAGAATGAACGAAAAATGCAACGTGAACTTTGTCTTATCTGGAAAATCAACTGCAGGACTGTTATGTGATGGTATCGGGGGTGGTAACCGTGGCGGAAAATGAAAATTTAAAGCGCATGATAGGGGATATCCATAACCGTAATTTTGATGCGGCGCGGGATAGCAGTGCATACAGGAGGTATTATCTGGGGAGGATCGCCCATTCGGCAGTTGTCCTGCGGGAGCAGGTCAAACGCGAAGGGCGACAGAATTAATGGGATTGGAAGTTGCACGTTGCAACTGGGGCGTAATAGCAGGGACAAGTACATTACGACAACTGAGGTAATGAGTTGCTAGAGTTGGATAGAAATGGTGACGAATCCGCAAATATGAGAAGTGGGATCTCTAAGGAGGTTCAAGAAAAAATGGGTTGAATGGTATGTGAAGTTAGAGAATAAAGGATCGAATGGATTTGATGGAAGCATAAGTGAGGAGGAGGTATGGATAGCGTTAAAGAGTATGAGTGTTGGAAATCACCGGGGATCGATGGTATCCCTATTGTGAATTACTATAAGAAAACTGGGAATGCCTAAGCGACTTTCTAGTGGTATTATTTAACGAAAGAAAACAAGCGGAAGACTCGTGAACAACAAAGAAACAGGCCGTGAGGGTTGATTCAAAAAAAGGCTACGGGGAACTGTGTCCAAAATTAATAGGTCGATAACCTTAATGTGTGGTGCTAATAAAATATATTGCGAAAATTGTTAGGTAATAGAAATAAAAGGGTATAAGAGAAGGTTTTTGGATGAATGGCAATATAGGGAACCCGGAAGATCAATGTGTTGGGGCAAGGTATTATACCAGTTCTTGACGAAAGCGGGAAGGGTAATGCCAGGGGAAATACTGGCATTGGACTGGCATCCGGCATAACGATTGCGTGGGAGCGTGAGCTTTTAATGGAAGTTCTGCAGTGGAAAGGATTCGGGAAGGAAATAGTAAATTGGACGATGGCTTTTGTATGAGCAGGCTATGTTTAGGGTACAGTAAATGGCATGTATAGGGAATTTAATTGGAATGAAACGTGGTTTGAGGCAGGGGTGCCTGTATCGCAGATTCATTTTGCGTTTACTTCATACCTCTTTTTTTTCAGAGCTGTAACCCGGGGGGGAAGAGTGTGAATGAGGGGAAATGCGGGCAGGGTGGGGATAAAAAGCGGAATCGGAAGCTATGTGGATAACACCCACGATTTTATATAGGAGATCACGAGATTTACGAAAAGTAGGTGAATTGTGTTAAAACTTTTTGGTAGAGCAACGGATGATGGTCCAATATGGATAAGACAATGCTTAAGCATGGAGATAGCATTAGTGGGGACATAGGTTCAGGAGGAGGGTATGGCACCTTTAGTACTCACATCAAGGTATGTGGAATTGTTATAATGAGAAACATCAGGAAGCGAGGAAGATTAAGTCGGAGTGAGGTTGTGGATAGGGTTTTAGGTCGATTGGCGGGGTTGCGTGCAGGCGCGGCTTACTTTGCATCAGCGTTGTAATTGTACGAATGTGCTTTTATGTTTGGTAAGTTGTGGCATGTGGTAAGCATGTAACCGTTAGTTTGCGTGTGATGAGAAACGTTTTATTGATGCGTGGTATGTAAAGTTATATATATGGGTTCCGGTTGATCTAGGTTTACGAGAGATGTTGTAGTAATTTAACCGACAGTCGGGGCAGGACAGGGGTTTGTTGAATCTGCCATGAAATATTAGGTATTGTACGTTAAACATAGTTATTTGCGTGAGGGTCGGAGGGTTGGTGCAGGTTTGAATTGATATTCGAGGGATTTGTTACGATGGATGAATGGTGGGATGTTACGGAGATGCGAGAACATGCTGAGGGTTTTAATTATCAAGGGATCCAATCGAATCAAGAATTAGAAAACGGGCAATGGTGGGAAAGAGAGAGGGGTGGCTAGCGTATAGGGATATATCCAATGTATGCATGCGCGATATTTGGGGTCGCTGCTGAAGTATATACGATGAGGGCCGTGTACTGGAGGTCATGTATAAATACCTTCACAATAATTTGCCTTCCGGGAGTGTTTAGCGAATAGACGTGTGCAAGTTGCGTAAGGAGCATGTGTGTGTGGGGAATTGTACACGGGCTTTCCACGCAGTGTATTTTGTGAGAGATTGGAAGCGTAAGAGTTGGTTTCGCAGAGTTAATACAGATGGTGGGGAGGTGAGGGAATTAGTATCTAAAGCGGTTAAGTCTAGATGTGGGGAAGGGAGGGGGGGAGGTTGCCGGTACAAGGGCGATTGGATGATTTAGATCCACGGACTTGTATATACTTCATGGGCCTGCAGACACGTAAACAGCACGAGAGAGGATCAGGCGCTGGCAGCGATTTTTTATGGTACAAATCAGCAGAGGAATAGAGAGATTGCTGGGGTAGATGGCAATTTTCCATATCTTTTCGTGGATATTGTAAATTTCCATGTACTTGATTTATGGGCATTAGTACCATAGAGGGTAGACGTGGCTGGCCTTTTCGTTATGTGTGAGCGAGAGTGACGGTTTGGATTCGAAATGGTGAGGAATAATGATGAAACATTGGGAAGGCGCCGGTCATGTAATGTCATGAAGTCATGTAGGCATGTAAGGTCATGATAAGGTCATGTAAAGGTCATGTCAGGTCATGTAAGGTCTAGAAGTATAAACAAACGAATCGGGTTTTTGGAAAAAAAAAATTATGTTATATAGTTTGCCAAGTGAAAGATCGAAGAAAATGACGATTAACCTTTTTAAATACAACATCAATTGTGTAGCAAGAAGAAAGAAAAAGAAAAATAAAGAGGAAAAAAGAAAAGAAGAAAAAAAAAGAAAAAAAAGAAGGAAAAAAAGAAAAGAGAAGGAAAAAAGGGAAGAAAGATGAAAAAAAAGAAAAAGAAAAAAAAAAAAAAAACAGAAAAAAACGAAAAAAGAGAAAAAAAAGAAGAACAAAAACAGAAAAATGAGAAAAGAAGAAGAAAGACAAGAAAAAGAAAGAAAAGAAAAAAAAAGCAGAAAGAAAGAAAAGAGAAAAGAAAAGAAGAAATACAGAAAAAAAAGGAGAAAGAGCAAGAACAGAAAAAAAAGGAAAAAGAACAGAAAAAAAGAAAAGAAAGAAAAGAAAAAGAAAAAAGCAGAAAGAAAAAGAAAAAAGAAGAAAGAGAAAAAAAAAAGAAGAAAGGAAAAAAAGAAGAAGAAGAAAAAAAAAAGAAAAGGAAAGAAAGAAAAAAAAAAAAAGAGAAGAAAAAGAAAAAAAGAGAAAAGAGAAGAGAAAGAAAAGAAATAAAAGAAAAAGAAGAAAAAAATCTAACAGGAAAAGAAAGAAAAGAAGAAGAGAGAAAAAGAAAAAAAAGAAAGGAAAAAGAAAAGAAGAAAAAGAAAGAAAAGAAGAAACAGAAGAAAGAAAAAAAAGAAAGAAAAAAAGAGGAAAAAAAAGAACAGCAGGAAAAAAAAACGAAGGCAGAGAAAAAAAAAGAAAAAAAGAAAGGAAAGAAAAAGAAGAACAGAAAAGAAAAGAAAAGAGAAGGAAGGAAAAAAAAAAGAGAAGAAAAAGAAAAGAAAAAAAAAGAAGAAAAAGAAGAAAAGTCAAAAAAGAAGAAAAGAAGAAAGAAAAAAAAAAAAAAAGAGAAAGAAAAAGCAGAACAGAAAAGAAAGAAAGAGAAGAAAAAAAAGAAATAAAGAAAAAAAGAAGAAAGAGAAAAGCAAAAAAAAAAAAGAAAAATAAAGAGAAGAAGAAAGAAAGAAAAAAAGAAAGACAAGAAAAAGAAGAATCAGAGATAACAAAGAAAGAGAAAAGAAAAAAAGAAAAAAGAAAAAAATACAGAGAAAAAAAGAAGGGAAAAAGGAAAGAAAAGAAGACAAGACAGAGCAGGAGAAGAAGCAGAGAAGAACAAGAAAAAAAAAAAGAGAAGCAAGAAAAGAAAAAAAAAAAAGAAAAAGAAAAAGCATGAAAGCGAAGAAAAAAAAAGAAAACAGAACAGAAAAAAGAAAAAAAAGACAGAAGAAAAAAGAAAAAAAAAAAAAGAGAGAACAGAAAAAAAAAAAAAAAAAAAGAAAGAAAAGAAAAGCAGAAAAGAAGAAAGAAAAAAAGCAAGAAAAAGGAAAGGAAAAAGAAGAAAAAAAAAAAAAAAAAAGAAAAAAGAAAAAGGATAAAAAAAAAAGAAGAAAAAAGAATGAAAAGATAAAAATCGACACAT
Source organism: Cherax quadricarinatus (assembly GCF_026875155.1). Classification (NCBI taxonomy): domain Eukaryota; kingdom Metazoa; phylum Arthropoda; class Malacostraca; order Decapoda; family Parastacidae; genus Cherax; species Cherax quadricarinatus. The sequence continues at coordinate 4,545 of NW_026509213.1, forward strand.
GCTATTGTAATATTTGTCGTCATATGATGACGCCTTAAGGTTAGATTTGAAACTATAGAGGTTTGAGCAATCCCGGCATACGTCCGGCGACCCTCGTCGCTATTAGTTTATACACTGATGTACCTTAGGGTCGACATTTAAGATAACTGTATTGTTATTGTGATACTAATAATGGATAAATGTCGAACACGACGAATGAATTAACTCAAGCAAGGCCTGTCGTGTAACGCTAATAGGTGAACGTGACGTCATAAGTGTATATTATCCTGTTAATGCTTGGCTTAGCTCAATGCATATCCAAAAAAGTAAGTACTTGATTGTATGGGTTTCTTTAAAAGGTAATCACCTTCATATGGCTTATAAAATCTGAATATAAGTATATGAACCTACTATCACCAATCTTTCATTATTTACGTGTTTGTATTTTTATTTCTACGTTTAATGTTACTCAATGACAGATTTAGGCTTGTTATATAACTTCTTTCTCAAGATGTAAAAATTTTTTTTTCTTACCCACTTTCACAAGGTTATGTCGAAATTTTTAAATTTTATTTCCTTTTTTTTATTTGTAATGAAAACCTAGTTTAAAAATTTTGTGTTGCGACAATTTTTTTTTACATTAACAATTATTAGGGAAATTCTGAAACCAGCATTTTTACCTTTTTTTTTTCATTTTTTTAAAAAAAAAAAAAAAAAACTAAAAAAAATTTAAAAAAAAAAAAAAAAAAAAAAAAAAAAAAAAAAAAAAAAAAAAAAAAGAAAAAAAAAAAAAAAAAAAAAAAAAAAAAAAAAAAAAAAAAAAAAAAAAAAAAAAAAAATAAAAATAAAAAAAAAAAAAGAAAAAAAAAAAAAAAAAAAAAAAAAAAAAAAAAAAAAAAAAAAAAAAAAAAAAAAAAAAAAAAAAAAAAAAAAAAAAAAAAAAAAAATAAAAATCCCGTAAAGTGAAATTCCTATAACCCCCCTTTAAATCCCTCTCCATCCCCCCCCATACACCCCTTTTTTTCTACACTTTGCCTAAAAAAATTTTTTTTGGGGGTAAGCATTAATTTTTCACCACGTTGCTCCTTCATAGCCCAAGACATATAAATTAATCCGTAATTTAAAAACCCCCCCGTTTTCTCTACCACTGATTCCCCCCACCTATGTCTAGCTTAAAACCCTAAACACCTGCAAAACCCCCCCCCCCCCCACTAACCTTATCCCTTGCCCAACCAAAACCCTTTATTAGTTCAATACATTCGCAAAAATCCCATATGGAAAACAGTCTCCAACCCACCACAAGCCTTGAAAACCCCTTTCCTCCCTTTCTTTATGGGATAAAACCTTTCCCAGACGGAAGAGCCCATGTAAAAATCTATAATCTTCTCGTACTTTGGGTTTTAAACGCAATTTGTTCAAACCCCCCCCGATATCCCCCAATCTACAGGGAAAACCCCTTCTACCCGCTACCACTGCTTCCCCTTCCACCCCATCAAGGTTTCCCAATTTAATAGTGAAGGATCCTCATGTTTATGATAAACCGAACATTGCCTCACCTATTATGAATTCCCTACCCCCCCACCCCCGGGTTTTGCATTCCTGACGATCTTATGAAGTCCGCCCCCCCTCCCCCCCCCTCCCGCTTTTAACTACTTTTTAAAATACACACTATAATCCCCCTTTCAACAGCTAAAAAACCCCAGCCTCCTGGGCCAACCGGGGAGTGTGACAACCGCTTACCTAACCATTCGTTTCCCTTACCCCAAATGAACTAAAAACGCCTTTTGTAACCTTTGTATCCACTACAAAGTACGGATATATTGCGCTACATCCCAAAATTTTTTAATAAATAGAACATTCGTTAAAAATTACTCTTTGATGCAAATTAAGTGTGCAGCTCGAAAAACCAGAGGCGCTTCAGTTACCATTACAATACGCATGAATTTATTTGTTTTAACTTGATACACTTACAAAAAATCCCACATATCGAAATTTGGCCCCCTTTTTCCCCCTTTTCAACTATTTCACATTCCTCACTTAACCCACCCCCAAGTCCAAAATATTTCGTTTCTTTTTTAATTGACATGCCGAAGCCTTTTCAAAAACTTTTACTAATTTTTCTTTTCCTGCATCGCTCTGGGTGTGTAGACCCCCTTGCCTGACGCTCCCATAACCTGCACGTGGTGGGGAGGTGTTGTTGTGTCTCGTTGACACCGCTGGGAAATTATGGTTTTAAAAAATGGCGGTTTGTCATCGCGCGCGTTAATACTATTGGTAAAACTATTCGAGGTCGATTGCACCTTTTCCTCAAATACCCCTTCCCCAAGAAAAATGGGGGAGACATACGGCATAAGATGGGAATTGTAGGGGTAGCGCTGAACGGACGCATAGAGTTTTGTAAAACTGCTTGCTGGAAGTTTATAAAAGGGTGGTTACCGCTTTTCAAGTGGTGTCTTGACGTTACGCCTGTTGCGGTGAGCGGGTGGCGGTCTCGTATTATATTTGAATAAAGTTGCGGAATGCCCCCCTTCGGGGCAAACGAAGCTGACTCAAAAGTTTTGGAAATATGGACTGCATTCTCCCCAGCGGGGTAAGTGGATAAGGGTGCCTACGCAGGTATGCCGGAAGGTAATTCAGCCTTAAGAGACGTTGCGTCAACCCATACCGCTATTTGGGTATCTTCAAGTTTTTAGGCACGGAAGGTTTTATACCTGACGCGGCTACGGTCCATTTGTGGAGAGATAACCACAAGCGGCGGCATGCGAAAAGAACAGACGGTGCCCAAACCTGTGCAAGAAGAAGTAGCCCCAGTCACGTGATGAAGGTGGCTCTCGTCAGGAAGGGCGGGGGGTTCGTTTTGTGGGTGAGATGGTGGAAAGGCTTTTCGAAATGAAGTGAGTCCTCCCCTCACCCCTCCCGCACCTGAGTCGTTGCCAAAAACCATCTCGGTTGGGGTACCCCGGCATGACGTTTTGAGTATAGGTGGGGATTTAGACGAATTTTTTAAAGGACCTTTCACCGAAAGTGGGGGGAAGCTCCGTCCCCGGGAAACGTAGCGAGATTTTTCTGACCCGGATTGTCAACAATGGACTCGGCAGAAGGACGACGAGACGGGGACATCGGAGACTTCATACCTCATTTGAGGTGGATGTTGAGGTACACCGTGAGGTTCCTGGGGATTTGACATGGAGGTAAAACGTTCGGGGAAAGGGGGCGTACGTCAGATTCGGATGACTACGACCGGACAGAGGCCCGGGAAAAAAAAAAACGGGGAGGGGGGTGGGGGAGGGGTGGGGAGGGGGGGAGTCAGGAGGGACCCATCGCAAAAAAGGGGGGCGATGGGAAAAGGACTTTTAAAAAAAAAACACATGACTAACAAATCAAGTGGTAAAAACCAGGGAAGGAGAAGAGGGAAAAGGGGGGAAAAATAACAGGGCCCTTTGGGGTATGACTGCTAATGTTAACGGTTTAGTACTGCTAAAAGGGGGTTTTGGGCAACGTTTTCTTAGAAAAAATAAATTGATGTTTTTTTTTCCTTCAAGAACACAATTTCAAAGGGGGAGAAGTGTTTAGGTTTTTCAGGTTATACAATACTGACCCCGCCAACATTCTTTGAAAGGTGGGGGGTGGATCTTTTAATAAAAGAGACAGCCCCCTTTGGTTTTCAAGATTGGGGGGGGGGTGGGGGGGGGGGGTGTTGCAGAGATGGAGGGGGGGGGGGGGGGGGGGGGGTGTTGCGATGGTGGCACTTGGATGGGAAAGCGTGTATCTTTGGGGAAGTGCTATGCCCCTGCGGAGAAAACACGAAGGTTCAACGGTTTTGTGTGAGGACCTTGTTTATTTTTGCTTGGCTTCCGGGAAATACGATAAATGGGGGGGGACTGAACTGTGTCATAAAGGGGGGCTGACGTCGAAACCCCCGGGGCTGGGCGTGTCGCCCCCAGAGTTTGTTGAGGGAGTTAAGTTTAAGAGATTTTTTGGGGGAGGGGGTGGGAAACAGAACATAAATTTTTTTCAGAAGGGGGTATGCTGCAAGGTTTGACAGAGGTATATTTCGCAGGGGGGTATTGTAAAATCTTTTAATACGGTGGGACGGTCTTGTCAGATCAAGGGCAGTTGTAGTGGAGGTAGGGGGGGAGGGAATGGCCGAAAATTTATAAGAATTATTGGAATTAAATATTAGGTTTTAAGTGTGAGGAAGGGTTTGAGGGGTTTTTTTCTATGGAATAGCTTTTAAAGGGGGTCAGGAGGTGGAAAACTTGTACGTGGGGGGACTCGGTGGCAAAGGATAAAATTTTTTTACTGGGGAGGGAGGCGTATAAACACTTTAAAAAAAATGGCTGCGAATTTTTAGGGTGATTTCGAATTGTTATGGGCAGGGGTCGGTTGGGGGTATTTCCCCATGGACAGATTGTAAAAAAAAAAGAGCTGGGAACGTTCAAAAATGGCGGTTTTTAAGCGGGGCGGGGGCAAACAGGATTAGAAGAAGTTTTTTGGGGAGACAGGCCATCCGCGTGGGGTGTTGAGCAAAAACAAAAGCAGGGGGCTGACGGCAATCCCCAGCTTGGAGGTAAATGAGCGAGGGAATCCATAGAGAGGTTTAAGTGATACGAAACCAAAACTATGAGTGTATGCGGTAAGGTATAAAAAACACTGGACTAGTAGTGGGGGGATGAAGTGGAATTTAATAAGGTGTGCACTATTTTAAGTGCATTTTGGGTCACAGTGATAGGATGGCTTTGGGGGGGTTATTTTAGGAGGAAATTGAAATTGCTTTACACGGAATGGGAAGGGAAGTCCCCGGTTTTGATGGTTTTTCCGGGGGAATTTTATTGAGCATTGGGGGTTGATTGGGGGTTCATGGTAAATTATTTAAAATTTTTGAAGGGGGAAAAGGGTACGTTAGGGGATGCAAAACCAGTTGTGGTGTTTGGTCCCGAAAAAGGGAAAAAGGGCAGCCAAACCCTTGGAAGTAAGGGCGATACCCTTCCTGGCAGCATAAGGTTTTCCCAAAAATTTTGGTAATAGGGTAAAATGCGTGGTGGGGAGGGTCGTTTCGCCCCTCGCAGATGGTTGCCGGCAGGTCGATGTTAGAAGGCCCCCGGGCTTATAAGAAGTTTTTGGAGTCCCAAAGGGGGGAGGGGAGGGGGCGGCTTTTACGGCCTTGGAAAGGCGACCCCCCCTATGATAGTGGAAAGGGGGGAACCCGATCCCCCGGAACGGGTTTGGAGAAAAAATGTTTGGGGAAACCCCTTGTAAAAGGGGGGCAAGGATAGGGTACAAATAAATGGTGTTGGGGACGGATTTTTTAGAGGGAGGGTTTAAGACAAGGGTCCCTAGTCCAGATCTTATTTTCGTGTTTTTAGGACCCTTTTACAGGTGGTTTGGGCACGTTGTTCCGGGGTGGGGGGGGGGGTAGGGGAAGGGGGTTGTTGGCCGAATAAAAAGGTTTTTGGGATGATACGATGTTTTTGGGGTGGAACGAATGTTATGAAGGGTTGGAAGATGTTTTGCGTGGTTTTTAAAGGCCCCGGGGTATGAAGGTAAATATGAAAAGTCGATGTCATGGGGTTGGGTACCCGGAAAGGGGAAGGAATGGTGAGGGGTGTAACGTGGGTTAAAAACAACTGCAGTCATTAAAAAATTTTTGGATTATTTATGAGACGATTTTGGGTGTTTTCCCCCGGGGGGAAAAACGTAAGGCGTTGGAAAAGGGCATTGTCTCTGGTGTTTGAGACCCCAACATTTACTTGGCCCAACGTGTGATTTTTGTTAAAAATTTTATGTATGTAAAGGGGGGGCACGTTTCGGCTGTATCCCAATTTTCAGGAAAAGCGATCAATGGGAAAATTGAAATAGTATTTTCCTTTTTGTGGGGTCGAGGTTGGTTTGGTTAAAACGGAGGTTGTTATGTTCCTTACGCGGGAGGTTTAGGATTGTTTGGGCTTTTAAACGAGGGGGAAATGTGTTTTTCTAAAGGGGGGGGTTTTGGGTTGGGTGTGATGGGGGGAAATATGGCCAAAATTATAAGGGGGAAAAAGTGTATAGGGGAATTGAGTTTTAAGGGGAAAGTGAGATTGTACACACTTTTTTGATGGTAAAGGAACGGAGGAAAAATTCGCATAAGGGGTTTTTAAATAGGTTATAGGGGGGACGTGCCACTCCAGTAGGTTTGTTCCCCAGTACTCGTGGGGAAAAAATATGGCTCCGATTTAGCAAATTAAAATACGGCCTAGGGTGCGTGAAGTATGTTTCGTTTTTTACATGGTATTTGCCGTCAGGGGCAATACTACATCCAAGAGTGTGGGGAGGGGGGTGTGGGTTTTTTTGGTGGGGAAGACACGGGTTTTCATGTTGTCTATTTTTGGAAAAGGTTTTGAAGATGTCAGGAGTTGGTTGGGTAGGGTGGAAGAGGGTGGGGGGAGAGGAGGCAGGTCCCCGGTGCGTTAAGTCTCGACACGGTGGATTAGACCCCAACGTTGAACGGGCTTTAGATTTTATTACGTGGTTACATTATATTTCGTGGGTAATGCGGGGGGGAAAGGGGTCAGTGAGGTGAGAAGGCGTGTCCTTGCAATAACGTTTTATCGACAATGTGAGGGAAAAGGAATTTTGGGGGGAGGTGGGATAAGGGTTTTTCGGACGGTTTTTAAAAGGCTCACCTTGAAACCCTTGTGAATTTTATAAAAATTTCGGGCATGCCGAAAAAGTTGCGTGTAGGTCAGGGGCAATACTGGCTCGTTCTTGGGGGGGAAAGGGTGTAGTTGCGTAAAGAGTTTGGGCATAAAAGTTTTTGTTGTTATGGATGTGTGCGTTAAACCCCTTTTGGCTTAGCGCTTCTTTTTGATTATAATAATAATAATATGGATGTGTGGTTGTAGATTCGGGGGTTGGGGGTTTTATTTAAATTGTCCCTTTTGTGTACAAAATGACTGGGGTGCCTTTACATATTTGTTAGGGTTTTTGATGCTTCCTTTGTGTAAAGACTCGTTGTATTCTTGAGTCACTAGTTTTCTTAGTTTTGTTTTTTGTTGTGTTATGGAGGTCCAGATATTTTTGGGGATATAAACATGCATATATATGTATGTATATATATATATATATATATATATATATATAATATATATATATATATATATATATATATATATATATATATATATATATATATTATATATTATATTATATATAATATATAAAATATATATATATATATTATATATATAATATATTTATATATAATATATATTTTATATTATTATATATATATATATATTTTATAATATATATAATATATATATATTATATTAATATATTATATATATATATATATATATATATATAAAATATATATATATATATATATATATATATATTTGTCCAGAGGGGTGAGGAAGGGTTGTTTAGGTGGTTTCGGACTGTAGAGAGAATGGAGCGAAACAGAATGACTTCAAGAGTGTATCAGTCGTAGTGGAAGGAAGGCGGGGTAGGGGTCGGCCTAGGGAAAGGGGTTTGGGGGGAGGGGGTAAAGGAGGTTTTGTGTGCGAGGGGCTTGGACTTCCAGCAGGCATGCGTGAGCGTGTTGAAAAGGATGAATGGAGACAAATGGTTTTTAATACTTGACGTGCTGTTGGAGTGTGAAACAAAATAACATTTATGAAGGGATTCAGGGAAACCGGCAGGCCGGACTTGAGTCCTGGAGATGGGAAGTACAGTGCCCGCACCCTGAAGGAGGGGTGTTAATGTTGCAGTTAAAAACTGTAGTGTAAAGGCACCCTTCTGGCAAGACAGTGATGGAGTGAATGATGGTGAAAAATTTTTCTTTTTCGGGCCACCTGCCTTGGTGGGAATCGGCCGGTGGGAAATAAAAAAAAAATAAATATATATTATATATATATATATATATTTTTATATATATATATATATAATATATATATATATATATTATATGCATGTTTATATACCCTTCCATTAAGTTTAAAGCTGAATGGGAATCTAATTCCTTTCTTCCTTTCCTTGATGTCCATGTCCCCCGCTCAGATACAGGTTTTTCTTTTCCGTTTACCTTTAAACCTATGCACAGTGGCATGTACATTCACTATTTTTCCTATCATGCTTCCCTGTCAAGAAAAAATGTTCTTATCTCCCTCTTTCTCCGTGCCCTCCGCATCTGTGAAACCTCAGTTCCTTCCAGCAAAATTTTCCACTCTTATAATTTGTTCCCCGTCTTGGCTACCCTTCCCCTTTCATAGACTCTGCCCTCTCACGTGCTAAACGCAATTTCTTCTCTCCCAAACTCTCTACTCATGGGAACTCTTCTATCCTCTGCCTTCCCTACATTTCCGGTCTTTCTAATCTCAACAATTCTCTCCGTCCCCTTTGACATCAAGCTTTCCTTCCGCCAGACTAACACTCTTCGCACTAATCTCGTTCATACCCCTCCTCCCCCTACAGATGTTCCTGGTGTCTACTCTATTTCTTGCTCCTCCTGTCCTCTTCAATACTTTGGAGAAACTGGTCCTTTTCTTTCTGACAGACTTAGGGAGCACAAAAATAGTGTTAGGCTTGCCGACACTAACAATGCTCTTTTCTGTCACGTCAGAGATCATAGCCATCCTATTGACTGGTCTTCTGCTAAAACTGTCTTCCCTACTTCCAACTCGAACAGTCGCCGTTTTTGTGAATCCCCTCTTTATACACAACTTTTTCCCTTTTTGAACCTTAGCCCGGCTTCGTCTTGTAGATGCCTTCCTCTCCCACTACATTGTAAAATGCTCCAAACTTCAGAACACCCTGACTTAACCCGAAAACCTCATTTTTTCTTTTTCTTCTTCTTCTTCTTTTTCTTCTTCCTCTTCCCCTTTCCTCTCTCCTTTTCTCCCCTGGGTTGTCTTTCTCTCTCCTGTCTCGTGTTTCTGTTCTTCTTTTTTTATTTCACCACTTCCCCTTTCACGCACCTCGGTGCGCTTGCTCTCCCTCTGTGGGTTTTTAGCTCTCTTGCAGTGCTCCCTTCCTTTTTATTTGACTGGTCGTCTTCCTTATTTCCCCCTTCTACCACTACCACTACTATACCTCTTCTTCTTCTACTACATCTACTGATGAAATTAGACACATGTGCGGCGTCTGGTTGTCTTTGTTGTGGACGTTTCGCCATCCAGTGGCTGGCTGGATGGCGAAACGTCTACGGTGGGGATGCCCGGGTGTTGTGCGTGGGGTCATTTCATCCTGTCGGTATTATATACAATTCTTGTACTACTACTACTACTACTACTACCACTACTACTACCTCCACCTCTTCCTGCCTATATATAGCCGTCCTGCTCCTTCTCTGTTAGTGTGACTTTGTCAATGGTCCAAGTCGGACCGAAACGTCGTCGTAAGCTTCTGTCTTTTATGTGCGGGTTATTTGAGAACCGGTTTGTTTTCTGAGATATCATAATTTGTTTTTGATTTATGTGAGGGCAAAAGTCAGATATTTGGCTGAAAGTCAAAAACCATACAAAATTTATTTTTTTTAAGAATGAAGAAAGGATAAATTACAGAACATCTAACCGTTAGAAATACAGTTTAGCATTGTTTTATGCGTAGATAATGCCAAAACAACTTCTCCAAGTCCCATGTCCAAGTTACTGTTCAATATGTATGATTATTAGTAAATAATTTTTTTCTCAGTTATTTTTTGAGCTATCTTATTGAAACTTGGTCACATTACTATTGAAAGATGCTTCTTTACGTACAAAAAAATGAAAGAAATCGAACGAAAAATAAAAAAGTTAATGTGTTAACGTTCTATTCCCAGCATGTATATACTCTGGGAGAAATACAACACTCTAAGTATATACTCTGTGTTGCATAGACATATGCCCAGAGCTTAAACACTAGACAAGAAGTTAGGTACAACACTTGGAGTTGACGTCACGGATGAGTGACGTCACGGGTGAGTGAGGATCATTAGTGGAGTCAGACGTGACAATGGTAGTAAGAACTTTGGTCAGTGAAGCTATAGTTATTTAGATTAAAATTCGTAATATAAATAAAAAATGGACTGTTAATAAATAAAACATCTTCAAATAAGTAGCTAATATATGTCTTGAGCACTAACAGCCTCGTTAAAGAAATATAACAAAACACTTAACAGGTGAACCAGTGTCAGTGACTGTGATCAGTTTAGTGTTGGGTGAGGTAGTGACAGCATGTGTGTGCTACGGTGCGCAATATTACGTGTTAAGTGTTAGTGATACAGTAAGTGATGCAGTGTGAAAGGTAAGTGAGTTTCAGTTTTTTTTTTTTTTGTTAATTTCAACTTTTTCCCTTTTTCCCCTCAAACGCGAGAAGCCCCT
>NW_026509214.1:0-39582 GCF_026875155.1 Cherax quadricarinatus
AAAGGAAAAAACCCGGTATATGACCAAAAAGGTCCTGGGAAGTGACCAACAAGGGCCGGTATAGTGCCCAACGGGGGCTTGTAAGTCCCCAACAAGGTCCTGGTATAGGCCCCAAAAAGGCCTGGTAAAGGCCCCCAAAAAGGTCTTGTATATGCCCAAAAATCCTGGGATAGGACCAACAAGGGCCTGGTATATGACCCAAAAAGGGCCGGTATGTGACCAAAAAGGGCTTTGGGATAGTGACCACAAGGGCCCGGTAAAAAGGGCCCAAGGGCCTGGGGAAGTGCCCAACAAGGGCCTGGTATAGTGACCAACAAGGTCCTGGTATATGACCAACAAAGGCCTGGTATAGTGCCCAAGGTCCTGGTAAGTCCCAACAGGTTGGTATAGTGACCAACAAGGCTTTGGAATGACCAAAAAAGGGCCTTTAGTACCAAAAGTCCCGGGGTTTGTGACCAACAAAACCTTGGGAAAGTACCAACAAGTCCTGGGAAAAATGACCAACAAGGCCTGGTAAGTGCCCAAAAAGGTCCTGTATAGGACCAAAAAAGGCCTGGTATAGTGCCAACAAGGCCTGGAAGGACCAACAAGTCTTCGATAGTGCCCAACAAGGCCTGTATAGGCCCCCCAAAAAAACCCCAAGGTCCTGGTATAGTGACCAACAAGGTCCTGTATAGTGACCAAAAAGGTCCTGGAAGTGACCAACAAAGGCCCCGGTAAGTGCCCCAAAAAGGTCCTGGTAAGTGCCCAAAAAGGGCCTGGTATAGTGACCAACAAGGTCTTCGTATATGCCCAACAAGGTCCTGGTATAGTGCCCAACAAGGTCCCTGGTTTAAGTGGCCAACAAGGTCCTGGTATAGTGCCCAACAAGGTCCTGGTATAGTGCCCAACAAGGGTCCTGGTATAGTGCCCAACAGTCCTGGTATAGTGACCAACAAGGTCCCGGTTATAGTGACCAACAAGGTCCCTTTGTATAGTGCCCAACAAGGCCCGGTATAGTGCCCAACAAGGTCCTGGTTTTAGTGACCAACAAGGTCCTGGTATAGTGCCCAACAAGGTCCTGGTATAGTGACCAACAAGGTCCTGGTATAGTGCCCAACAAGGTCTTCGTATAGTGCCCAACAAGGTCCTGGTATAGTGACCAACAAGGTCTTCGTATAGTGCCCAACAAGGTCCTGGTATAGTGACCAACAAGGTCCTGGTATAGTGACCAACAAGGGCCTGGTATAGTGACCAACAAGGTCCTGGTAAGTGACCAACAAGGTCCCTGGTATAGTGACCAACAAGGTCCTGGTATAGTGACCAACAAGGTCTTCCCTATAGTGCCCAACAAGGTCCTGGTATAGGGGACCAACAAGGTCCTGGTATAGTGACCAACAAGGTCTTGGTATAGTGACCAACAAGGTCCTGGTATAGTGACCAACAAGGTCCTGGTATAGTGACCAACAAGGTCTTCGTATAGTGCCCAACAAGGTCCTGGTATAGTGCCCAACAAGGTCCTGGTATAGTGCCCAACAAGGTCTTCGTATAGTGCCCAACAAGGTCCTGGTATAGTGCCCAACAAGGTCCTGGTATAGTGACCAACAAGGTCCTGGTATAGTGACCAACAAGGTCTTGGTATAGTGACCAACAAGGTCCTGGTATAGTGCCCAAGGTCCTGGTATAGTGCCCAACAAGGTCCTGGTATAGTGACCAACAAGGTCCTGGTATAGTGACCAACAAGGTCCTGGTATAGTGCCCAAGGTCCTGGTATAGTGCCCAACAAGGTCCTGGTATAGTGACCAACAAGGTCTTGGTATAGTGCCCAACAAGGTCCTGGTATAGTGACCAACAAGGTCCTGGTATAGTGACCAACAAGGTCCTGGTATAGTGACCAACAAGGTCCTGGTATAGTGACCAACAAGGTCCTGGTATAGTGCCCAACAAGGTCCTGGTATTTGTGACCAACAAGGTCTGGTATAGTGACCAACAAGGTCCTGGTATAGTGACCAACAAGGTCGTATAGTGCCAACAAGGTCCTGGTATAGTGCCAACAAGGTCCTTGGTATAGTGACCAACAAGGTCTGGTATAGTGACCAACAAGGTCCTGGTATAGTGACCAACAAGGTCCTGGTATAGTTTACCAACAAGGTCCTGGTATAGTGCCCAACAAGGTCCTGGTATAGTGCCCAACAAGGTCCTGGTTATAGTGACCAACAAGGTCTCGTATAGTGCCCAACAAGGTCCTGGTATAGTGCCCAACAAGGTCCTGGTATAGTGCCAACAAGGTCCTGGTATAGTGCCAACAAGGTCCTGGTATAGTGCCCAACAAGGTCCTGGTATAGTGCCCAACAAGGTCCTGGTATAGTGACCACAAGGTCCTGGTATAGTGACCAACAAGGTCTGTATAGTGCCCAACAAGGTCTGGTATAGTGCCCAACAAGGTCCTGGTATAGTGACCAACAAGGTCCTGGTAAGTGCCCAACAAGGTCTGGTATAGTGACCAACAAGGTCCTGGTATAGTGCCCAACAAGGTCTTGTATAGTGGGCCCAACAAAGGGCCTGGTATAGTGACCAACAAGGTCTCGTATAGTGCCCAACAAGGTCCTGGTATAGTGACCAACAAGGTCCTGGTATAGTGACCAACAAGGTCCTGGTATAGTGACCAACAAGGTCCTGGTATAGTGACCAACAAGGTCTGTATAGTGAAACCCAAAAAGGTCCTGGTATAGTGGACCAACAAGGTCCTTTGTATAGTGCCCAACAAGGTCCTGGTATAGTGACCAACAAGGTCCTGGTATAGTGACCAACAAGGTTCTGGTATAGTGACCAACAAGGTCCTGGTATAGTGACCAACAAGGTCCTGGTATAGTGACCAACAAGGTCTTCGTATAGTGCCAACAAAGGGCCTGGTATAGTGACCAACAAGGTCCTGGTATAGTGCCCAACAAGGTCTTCGTATAGTGCCCAACAAGGTCCTGGTATAGTGACCAACAAGGTCCTGGTATAGTGACCAACAAGGTCCTGGTATAGTGACCCAACAAAGGTCCTTTGGGATAGTGACCAACAAGGTCCTGGTATAGTGACAACAAGTCCTGGTATAGTGACCACAAGGTCCTGGTATAGTGACCAACAAGGTCCTGGTATAGTGACCAACAAGGTCCTGGTATAGTGACCAACAAGGTCCTGGTATAGTGCCCAACAAGGTCCTGGTATAGTGCCCAACAAGGTCCTGGTATAGTGACCAACAAGGTCTTGGTATAGTGACCAACAAGGTCCTGGTATAGTGACCAACAAGGTCCTGGTATAGTGACCAACAAGGTCCTGGTATAGTGACCAACAAGGTCCTGGTATAGTGACCAACAAGGTCCTGGTATAGTGCCCAACAAGGTCCTGGTATAGTGACCAACAAGGTCCTGGTATAGTGACCAACAAGGTCCTGGTATAGTGACCAACAAGGTCTTGGTATAGTGACCAACAAGGTCCTGGTATATGCCCAACAAGATCCTGGTATGTGCCAACAAGTCTGGTATAGTGCCCAACAAGGTCCTGGTATAGTGACCAACAAGGTCCTGGTATAGTGACCAACAAGGTCCTGGTATAGTGACCAACAAGGTCCTGGTATAGTGACCCAACAAGGTCCTGGTATAGTGGACCAACAAGGTCCTGGTATAGTGACCACAAGGTCTTCGTATAGTGACAACAAGGTCCTGGTATAGTGCCCACAAGGTCCTAGGTAAGTGCCAACGAGGTCTTGGTATGGACCCAACAAGGTTCCCGGTATAGTGACCAACAAGTCATTGGTTGTGCCCAAAGGTCCTGTATAGTGCCAACAAGGTCCCGGTATAGTGACCAACAAGGTCCTTGTATAGTGACAACAAGGTCCTGTATAGTGCACCCAACAAGGTCTGGTATGTGACCAACAAGGTCCCTTGGAATAGTGCCCATACAAGGTCCTGGTATAGTGACAACAAGGTCCTGGTATAGTGCAACAAGGCCTTCTGTATAGTGCCAACAAGGTCCTGGTTATAGTGACCAACAAGGTCCTGGTATAGTGACCAACAAGGTCCTGGTATAGTGCCAACAAGGTCTGGATATAGTGACCAAACAGGTCCTGGTATAGTGACCAACAAGGTCCTGGTATAGTGACCCAACAAAGGTCCTGGTATAGTGCCAACAGGTCCTGGTATAGTGACCAACAAAGGGCCTCGTATAGTGCCAACAAGGTCCTGGTATAGTGACCAACAAGGTCCTGGTATAGTGCCAACAATGGTTCTGGTATAGTGACCAACAAGGACCTGGTTATAGTGACCAACAAGGTCCTGGTATAGGCCCACATACAAGGGCTTCGCATAGTGACCCAACAAGGTCCTGGTATGGTGCCAACAAGGTCTGGTATAGTGCCAACAAGGTCCTCGGTTAGTGCCCAACAGGGTCTGGATAGTGCCACAAGGTCCTGGTATAGTGACCAACAAGGTCCTGGTATAGTGACACAAGGTCTCTGGTTAGTGACCACAAGGTCCTGGTATGTGGCCAACAAAGGGCTGGTATAGTGACCAACAAGGTCCTGGTATAGTGACCAACAAAGGGCCTGGTATAGTGACCATCAAGGTCCTGGTATAGTGCCAACAAGGTCCTGGTATGTGACCAACAAGGTCCTGGTATAGTGACCAACAAGGTCCTGGTATAGTGACCAACAAGGTCTGGTATAGTGACCAACAAGGTCCTGGTAGTGCCACAAGGTCCTGTATGGTGACCAACAAGGTCCTGGTTAGTGACCAACAGGTCCTGGTATAGTGGCAACAAGGTCCTGGTATAGTGCACCAACAAGGTCTTGGTTTTAGTGACCAACAAGGTCCTGGTATAGGGGACCAACAAGGTCCTGGTATAGGTGGGCCAACAAGGTCCTGGTATAGGACCAACAAGGTCCTGGTATAGTGGGCAACAGGTCCTGGTATAGTGACCCCCAAGTCCTGGTATAGTGATCAACAAGGGCCTGGTAAGTGACCAACAAGGTCTGGTATAGTGCCAACAAGGTCCTTGGTTTAGTGCCAAAAATGGTCTCTGGTATAAGTGACCACAGGTCCAGGGGATAGGACAACAGGGAGGTTCCTGGTGATGTGAAAATGAAGGTTCCTAGGTGTGTGACTCATTACACCAGGTCTTGGTTCTGCCATGCCACTGGTCCGGTCACGTGCATACTATCTTGAAGTCACAAAACAGAATAGTATCAGTACCTCTTAACAAGGTGCCGGTTGGCCAACAGGTGACCGGTGAGGCAGCAGGGACTTGGTGTAGGCAAGCAGGGGACCTGGTAGTAGGCACAGGTGCTGGGTATAGGCAAGCAAGTTGTTGTGACCGCTGCTGGTGTAGGCAGGGAAGTGTGACTTGTGGATTGAGGCAAGCAGGGACCTGGATGGTGACACAAGGTACCTGGAATGGTGGCCAGCAGGGCATTGTATAGTGGTGGCGCAGTCAGTGTACCTGGATGGACGCAGGCAAGTGTGACTGGTGTGAGTGGACAGCAGGTACGTGGTATAGGCCCCAGGGTCTTGTTAGTGGGACAAAAGGATGCTGGTTAGGCAAGCAAGTGTGCCTGTGGTGAAAGGACAGTGTACGCTGGTTAGTGGCCAGCAAGGTCTCTGGGTAGTGGTGAGCAGCAGTTGATATGGGGACCCCAAAGGGCCTGGTTGTGGCCAACAAAGGGTCCTGGGTTGGTGCAACAGAGTCTTTATTGGGGACAACAAAGGGGCCTGGTGTGACCAACATGGTCTGGTTAGGCCACAAAGGTGACCTTTGCCATTTATGTGGGCCCCACAAAGGTCCTGGTGGTGGCCAACACAGGTCCTGGTGGTGCCCAACATGGCCTGTTTGGGGTACACAAAAGGTCCCTGTGGTTGTGGACAAAGTCCCGTTGGGGACACAGGTCCTGGTTGGGGACCACAGTGTCGCTGGTTTTAGGCCACTGTCCTTGGTTGTGTGCAAGAGGTTCTGGTTGTGCAACAGTGTCCTGGCTATAGGGGACCACAAAGGGGCCCGGTTTAGGCCAACGGTCCTGGTTTGTGGCCCCCAGGCCTGCGTGGGTTGGGGACAACAAGGGGCCTGCGTTAGGCAACAGGTCTTTGGGGGTTTAGGCCCAACAAGGTCCTGGGTTTAGGGCAACAGGGTCCTTTGGTTAGGCCACAAGGTCCTGGTTGGTGACCAACAAGTCCTTTGGTTTAGGCCAAAAGGGACCCGGTTGTGCCCCCAAAGGTCCTGGTGTAGGCAACAAGGCCTGGTTTTGGGCACAAAGGGGCCTGGTTAGGTGCCCAGACCAAAGGGGCCTGGTTAAAAGGTGACCCAAAGGTCTGGTATAGGACCAAAAGGTCCTGGGTTGTGGCAACAAAGGGCCTGGTTTGGTTGACCCAAAATGTCCTCGTTGTGGCACAGGGCTCGGTTGTGTAGCAACAGGTCCTGTTTGGTGACCCAAAATCCCGGTTAGGTGTCCCCACCGAGTTTATACTGCGTTATGTAAGGGTCATCCAACAGGGGAAAGTCACCTAAACAGGGGGAAGTGGGAGGGAGGGAAATAGGGGGGGGTTTTGGGGAGGAGTGTTACGGGATATGGTTGGATAGGGGACGGGGAAAGGTAAGGGGAAATATATCTTGAAGTAAATAAAACAGGAGGGGGAAGGAAGTAGTGGGGGGTAAGGGTTGGGAGGGGGAAATAGTGGACCGGGGGGGGGGGAAGTAGGGGAGGGGGAAGTAGGGGACGGGGGGAGGGGGAAGTAGGGGAGGGGGAAAGTAGTGGACGGGGGAGGGGGAAGTAGGGGAGGGGGAAGTAGTGGACGGAGGAGGGGGAAGTAGGGGAAGGGGAAGTAGTGGACGGGGGAGGGGGGAAGTAGGGGAGGGGGAAGTAGGGGAGGGGGAAGTAGTGGACGGGGGAGGGGGAAGTAGGGGAGGGGGAAGTAGTGGACGGGGGAAGGGGAAGTAGGGGAGGGGGAGGGAGGGGGAAGTAGTGGACGGGGGAGGGGGAAGTAGGGGAGGGGGAGGGAGGTGGAAGTAGTGGACGGGGGAGGGGGAAGTAGGGAGGTATCGTAGGGGTTCTTAAATGGAGATATCGAGGGTAGAAGGTAGACACTTGTTGGATGGTAACGATATATAGTCAGACTGTGTTGATGGGGAATGGAGCCCAGCCTCTGCCTGTCCTAGCCTGGGTGTCTACGCCGACTGAGGGGGAGGCAGAGGTACGAGCCTACACATGCGCATCCCGTGACGTCACACAAAGTCACAGGCCTACAAGGGATCTCCTATCTAAAGCACATGGATGATACTAATATGCTATGTTATATAACACAGGGATCAGCAACTATGCTGACAGAGGGGGAAGTAGGGGAGGGGGGGGAGAGGGAAGTAGTGGACGGGGGAGGGGGAAGTAGTAGGGGAGGGGGAGGAGGGGGAAGTAGGGGAGGGGGAAGTAGAGGACGGGGGAGGGAGGGGGAAGTAGGGGAGGGGGAGGGAGGGGAAAGTAGGGGAGGGGGAAGTAGAGGAGGGGGAGGGGGAAGTAGTGGACGGGGGGGGAAGTGGGGGAGGGGGAAGTAATGGAAGGGGGAATTTAGGGGGAAGGGGGAAGCAGGAGGAGGGGAAGTAAGGGAAGGGGAAGTAGGGGAATGGGAAAGTAAGGAAGGGGAAGTAAGGGAAGGGGAAGTAGGGGAAGGGGAAGAAACGGAAGGGGAAGTGGGGGAAGGGGAAGAAAGGGAAGGGGAAGAAAGGAAGGGGAAGTAGGGGAAGGGGAAGTAAGGGAAGGGGAAGTAAAGGAAGGGGAAGTAAGGGAAGGGGAAGTAGAGGAAGTAAGGGAAGGGGAAGTAAGGGAAGGGGAAGTAAGGGAAGGGGAAGTATGGGAAAGGGGAAGTAGGGGAAGGGGAAGTAAGGTAAGGGGAAGTAAGGGAAGGGGAAGTAGGGGGAAGGGGAAGTAAGGGAAGGGAAGTAAGGGAAGGGGAAGTAGGGGAAGGGGAAGTAGGGGAAGGGGAAGTAAGGGAAGGGGAAGTAGGGGAAGGGGAAGTAAGGGAAGGGGAAGTAAGGGAAAGTAAGGGAAGGGGAAGTAAGGGAAGGGGAAGTAGGGGAAGGGGAAGGAAGTAGGGAAAGAGGAAGGGATGGGTAGGGGGAGGAAGTGGGGGAAGGGGTAGGGGAAATACCCATTTCTGGGGCTTTCTATCCATTTCCTGGCCGGGGGAAGACTCCCCTCCCCCTCCCAACATCAGGGCGATAATGACCCTTACGTACCAGGGTCACAGAGGTCACTTCTCCCTCTCCCTCGCCTGAACTGCCGGAGCCTCACGCAAACCATTATGACCTCTATGTCAGGGTGACTTAAGGACCACATTCACAACTCTGAAACTTTAAAGATGGAAGAGAAATTAACCTTATTAAAGTCAGCTCTAACTCAAGCTTAAAGCCGCGGCGGTCAAGCTGCGGCGGCTGCGGCAGTCAAACTGTGGCGGCTGCGGCAAACTATGGCGGCTGCGGCAGTCAAACTGTGGCGGCTGCGGCAGTCAAGCTGCGGCGGCTGCGGCAGTCAAACTGTGGCGGCTGCGGCAGTCAAGCTGCGGCGGCTGCGGCAGTCAAGCTGCGGCGGCTGCGGGAGTCAAACTGTGGCGGCTGCGGCAGTCAGCTGCGGCGGGCCCGCGGCACACTGGCTCTCAGAACGTTCGTTTTTACACGAATTTTAAGGTGACCCTTTCACCTGCACAAGTACCTTCTTCAGTCGCTTACAACACTGGTGGCGGTAGTATAATACTGGTAGTAGTGGTAGTGGTAGTAGTAGTGGTGATAGTATAATACTGGTAGTAGTGGTAGTGGTAGTAGTAGTGGTGATAGTATAATACTGGTAGTAGTGGTAGTGGTGGTAGTGCAATACTGGTAGTAGTGGTAGTGGTAGTAGTAGTGGTGGTGGTGGTAGTAGTACAAACACCCAGGTGTTGTACATGTGTCTTATTCATCAATAAAGACACCCAGGTGTTGTACATGTGTCTTATTCATCAATAAAGACACCCAGGTGTTGTACATGTGTCTTATTCATCAATAAAGACACACAGGTGTTGTACACGTGTCTTATTCATCAATAAAGACACCCAGGTGTTTGTACATGTGTCTTAAATTTATCAATAAAGACACCCAGGTGTTGTACATTTTCTTATTCATCAATAAAGACACCTAGGTGTTGTACATGTGTCTTATTCATCAATAAAGACACACAGGTGTTGTACATGTGTCTTATTCATCAATAAAGACACCTAGGTGTTGTACATGTGTCTTTTTCATCAATAAAGACACACAGGTGTGTACATGTGTCTTATTCATCAATAAAGACACACAGGTGTTGTACACGTGTCTTATTCATCAATAAAGAAAACACAGGGTTGTACATGTGTCTTATTCATCAATAAAGAAAACACAGGTGTTTTTACATGTGTCTTATTCATCAATAAAGACACCTAGGTGTTGTACATGTGTCTTATTCATCAATAAAGACACAAAAGGTTGTTGTACATGTGGTCTTATTCCCCCCAATAAAGACACACAGGTGTTGTAAAACGTGTCTTATCATCAATAAAGAACACAGGTGTTGTACATTGTCTTATTCATCAATAAAGACACCTAGGTGTTGTACAGTGTCTTATTCATCAATAAAGACACCCAGGTGTTGTACATGTGTCTTATTCATCAATAAAGGACACCCAGGTTTGTACATGTGTCTTATTCATCAATAAAGACACCCAGGGGTTGTACATGTGTCTTATTCATCAATAAAGACACCTAGGTGTTGTTTCATGTGTCTTATTCATCAATAAAGACACCCAGGTGTTTTACATGTGTCTTATTCATCAATAAAGACACCCAGGTGTTGTACATGTGCTTATTCATCAATAAAAGACACCCAGGTGTTGTACATGTGTCCCTTATTCATCAATAAAGACACCCAGGTGTTGTACATGTGTCCCTTTTTCATCAATAAAGACACCCAGGGGTTGTACATGTGTCTTATTCATCAATAAAGACACCTAGGTGTTGTACATGTGTCTTATTCATCAATAAAGACACACAGGTGTTGTACATGTTTTCTTATTCATCAATAAAGACACACAGGTGTTGTACACGTGTCTTTTCATCAATAAAGACACACAGGTGTTGTACATGTGTCTTAATCATCAATAAAGACACCTAGGTGTTGTACATGTGTCTTATTCATCAATAAAGACACCCAGGGGTTGTACATGTGTCTTATTCATCAATAAAAAACACCCAGGTGTTTTACATGTGTTCTTATTCATCAATAAAGGGCACCCAGGGTTGTAATGTGTCTTATTCATCAATAAAGACACCTAGGTGTTGTAAAATGTGTCCCTTTTTCATCAATAAAGACACCCAGGTTTTTGTACATGTGTCTTATTCATCATAAAGACACCCAGGTGTTGTACAATGTGTCTTATTCATCAATAAAGACACCCAGGTGTTTTACATGTTCCTTATTCATCAATAAAGACACCCAGGTGTTGTACATGTGTCTTATTCATCAATAAAGACACCCAGGTGTTGTACATGTGTTTTATTCATCAATAAAGACACCCAGGTGTTGTACATGTGTCTTATTCATCAATAAAGACCACAGGTGTTGTACACGTGTCTTATTCATCAATAAAGACACACAGGTGTTGTACATGTGTCTATTCATCAATAAAGACACACAGGTGTTGTACATGTGTCTTTTCATCAATAAAGACACCCAGGTGTTGTAAAATGTGTCTTATTCATCAATAAAGACACCAGGTGTTTTTACATGTGTCTTATTCATCAATAAAGACACCCAGGTGTTGTAAAATGTGTCTTATTCATCAATAAAGACACCCAGGTGTTGTACATGTGTCTTATTTTATCAATAAAGACACACAGGTGTGTACATGTGTCTTATTCATCAATAAAAACACCAGGTGTTGTACATGTGTTTTATTCATCAATAAAGACACACAGGTGTTGTACAAAGTGTCTTATTCATCAATAAAAAACACACAGGTGTTGTAAAATGTGTCTTATTCACAATAAAAGACACACAAAGGGGTTGTACATGTGTCCCTTTTTCATCAATAAAGACACACAGGTGTTGTACACGTGTCTTATTCATCAATAAAGACACACAGGTGTTGTACATGTGTCTTATTCATCAATAAAGACACCTAGGTGTTGTACATGTGTCTTATTCATCAATAAAGACAACCCCGGTGTTGTACAGTGTCTTATTCATCAATAAAGACACCCAGGTTGTTGTACATGTGTCTTATTCATCAATAAAGACACCCAGGTGTTGTAAAAAGTGCTTAATCATCAATAAAGACACCTAGGGGTTGTACATGTGTCTTATTCATCAATAAAGACACCCAGGTGTTGTACATGTTGTCTTATTCATCAATAAAGACACCCAGGTGTTGTACATGTGTCTTATTCATCAATAAAGACACCCAGGTGTTTTTACATGTGTCTTATTCATCAATAAAGACACCCAGGTGTTGTACAGTGTCTTATTCCATAAAAAAGACACCCAGGTGTTGTACATGTGTTTTATTTATCATAAAGACACCCAGTGTTGTACTTTTGTCTTATTCATCAATAAAGACACACAGGTGTTGTACACGTGCCTTATCATCAATAAAGACACACAGGTGTTGTACAGTGTCTTATTCATCAATAAAAACACACAGGTGTTGTACATGTGTCTTATTCATCAATAAAGGACACCCAGGTGTTGTACATGTGTCTTATTCATCAATAAAGACACCCAGGGGTTGTACATGTGCTTATTCATCAATAAAGACACCCATGGGGTTGTACATGTGTCTTATTCACAATAAAGACCCCTAGGTGTTGTACATGTGTCTTATTCATCAATAAAGACACACAGGTGTTGTACAAAGTGTCTTATTCATCAATAAGACACCCAGGTGTTGTACATGTGTTTTTATTTTTCATCAATAAAGACACACAGGTGTTGTACATGTGTCCCTTTTTCATCAATAAAGACACACAGGTGTTGTACATGTGTCTTATTCATCAATAAAGACACACAGGTGTTGTACATGTGTCTTATTCATCAATAAAGACACACAGGTGTTGTACATGTGTCTTATTCCCTCAATAAAGACACACAGGGGTTGTACATGTGTCTTATTTATCAATAAAGACACAGGTGTTGTACATTGTCTTTTCATCAATAAAGACACACCCGGGTGTTGTACATGTGACTTATTCATCAATAAAGACACACAGGTGTTGTACACGTGTCTATTCATCAATAAAGACACACAGTGTTTTTACATGTTGTCTTATTCATCAATAAAGACACACAGGTGTTGTACATGTGTCTTATTCATCAATAAAGACACACAGGTGTTTTTACATGTGTCTTATTCATCAATAAAGACACACAGGGTTGTACATGTGTCTTATTCATCAATAAAGACACACAGGTGTTGTACATGTGTCTTATTCATCAATAAAGACACACAGGTGTTGTAAAATGTGTCTTATTCATCAATAAAGACACACAGGTGTTGTACATGTGTCTTATTCATCAATAAAGACACACAGGTGTTGTACATGGGGTCTTATTCATCAATAAAGACACACAGGGGTTGTACACGGTCTTATTCATCAATAAAGACACACAGTGTTACATGTGTCTTATTCATCAATAAAGACACCCAGGTGTTGTAAATGTGCTTATTCATCAATAAAGAAAACCCAGGTGTTGTACAGTGTGTCTTATTCATCAATAAAGACACCCAGGTGTTGTACATGTGTCTTATTCATCAATAAAGACACCCAGGTGTTTGTACATGTGGTCTTATTCATCAATAAAGACACCCAGGTGTTGTACATGTGTCTTAAATTTATCAATAAAAGACACCCAGGTGTTGACATGTGTCTTATTCATCAATAAAAGACACCCAGGTGTTGTACATGTGTCTTATTCATCAATAAAGACACCCAGTGTTGTACATGTTCTTATTCATCAATAAAGACACCTAGGTGTTGTACATGTGTCTTATTCATCAATAAAGACACCTAGGTGGGTTTTACATGTGTCTTATTCATCAATAAAGACACCCCAGGGTTTTTACATGTGTCTTATTCATCAATAAAGACACCTAGGTGTTGTACATGTGTCTTATTCATCAATAAAGACACCTAGGTGTTGTACATGTGTCTTATTCATCAATAAAGACACCTAGGTGTTGCACATGTGTCTTATTCATCAATAAAGACACCTAGGTGTTGTACATGTGTCTTATTCATCAATAAAGACACCTAGGTGTTGTACACTGTGTAACAAATCCTCGAAATGCAACAGTTGGGTAAGAAGTCAAGTCAGTGTCAGAGGACCAAGTCTGTTCAACAGTCTCCCATCCACACAAGGGCATCACCATCACAGTATCAGAGCCATCACCATCACACACAAGGGGCATCACCATCACAATATCAGTGGCATCACCATCACACATCAGGAGCATCACCATCACACACAAGGGGCATCACCATCACAATATCAGTGGCATCACCATCACACATCAGGAGCATCACCATCACACACAAGGGGTACCACCATCACACACAAGGGGCATCACCATCACAATATCAGGGGCATCACCATCACACATCAGGGGCATCACCATCACACACAAGGGGCATCACCATCACATACAAGGGGCATCACCATCACACACAAGGGGCATCACCATCACAATATCAGGGGCATCACCATCATACATAAGGAGGATTGTGATGTAGTTCATCTGGGCTTGTGAGGTCTCTAAGGAGACCTAATTATATGGTCACACCTCGCCTTGGCAAACGTCTGTCAGCCACGTCTTTTCGGCTTAAGTCTGAGGTCTTTTGTTCTGGACAGCGTCAGACCTCGGCGTCAGGTCATACACGTGGTGCACACCCCACTATGGGGGGTGCTTGGACCACCATATAAGCCCAAGGAACAACTGAGGAAAGGGGACTTCGAGCAGAGCTGCTGCTGTGTGCAGAGCTCTGAGCAGAGAGACTTCGAGCAGAGCTGTTGCTGTGTGCAGAGCTCTGAGCAGAGAGACTTCGAGCAGAGCTGCTGCTGCTGTGTGCAGAGCTCCTGAGCAGAGACTTCGAGCGGAGCTGCTGCTGGGGTGCAGGGCTCCTGAGCAGAGACTTCGAGCGGAGCTGCTGCTGGGGTGCAGGGCTCGGGAGAAGGCTGCTGAAGTCTCTGGAGGAGACTGTTGGAGACATTGGGCAGAGTACTGGCTTGGCGCAGTACTCGTGCTGTGTAGGTCTTGGGACCTGTGGCTTAGTTCCTGTAGTGAACTGTCCTCTGAACTATATTGTAAGTTATATTCATTTTGGTCAAGTTGATTGTGTTCCCTGTCTCACTGCTTATACATACCATCCCATTTATCTAAACCACAATAATGTTCTCCTGTTCCCAAATATATTATTGTACAAGGACTTAATAATAAACTGTGTTTGAGTAGAATAGTAATATTCACTGTCCCCGTTATTTACTCATTTATTTATTATTTTATTTGAAGTAGTGAGAGGGTGAGTAGTGTGGTGAGTAGAGTAATGAGAGGTGAGGGTGTAGTCACCAGTGACCTCACATTACCTACCTCCTCGCCTGCCTATCCCCTGCCTACACCTAACTCCCTCCCAGGTTACTCACATATTCCCCAATTATTAAATCGTCCACTACCCCCCTACATAACAGGATCACCATTACACATAAGGGACATCACCATCCCCACACAGCCTACCCAAGCCTAGAGCACTTTCCCTGTCCTCACACAGCCTACAGCACTTTCCTCATTCCTACACAGCCTACCCAAGCCTACAGCACTTTCCATCCCCAACATGACAGGATCACCATCACGAATCACTGTCACATCAGTCAATACTACGGGAAGGGTTGAGGGAGGGGGAGAGGTTGAGGGAGGGGGAGGGGTTATGGGAGGGGTTGAGGGAGAGGGAAGTGAGTTAAGGACCTAATTAATGATCACACTTCTGAGTGGGATGAGAGGGCACTACTTACCTTATCCTCCTGCATCCTTATACACCTCATCCTGCATCCTTATATACATCCTTATCCTATCCTCTCCTTCCCTCCCTCTCTCTCTCCCCTCTCCCTCTCTCCTCCTCTCCCTCACTGTCAACAACAATATGAGAAACACAAGTGTTGGTGTTGACGGTGTTGTCGTGTCCTCTGAGACGTCCGACAAGTGTTTCCACTATCACCATATTCACTCATTATACAGTGTGCAAGGTCATTATACAGTGTGTAAGGTCATTATACAGTGTGCAAGGTCATTATACAGTGTGTAAGGTCATTATACAGTGTGTAAGGTCATTATACAGTGTGCAAGGTCATACAGTATGTAAGGTCATTATACAGTGTGCAAGGTCATTATACAGTGTGCAAGGTCATTATAGAGTATGTAAGGTCATTATACAGTGTGCAAGGTCATACAGTGTGCAAGGTCATTATAGAGTATGTAAGGTCATTATACAGTGTGCAAGGTCATTATACAGTGCGTAAGGTCATTATACAGTGTGTAAGGTCATTATACAGTGTGCAAGGTCATACAGTATGTAAGGTCATTATACAGTGTGCAAGGTCATTATACGTGTTTCAAGGTCATTATTTAAGTATGTAAGGTCATTTTTACAGTGTGCAAAGGGCATAAAAGTGTGCAAAGGTCATTATAGAGTATGTAAAGGGATTATACAGTGTGCAAGGTCATTATACAGTGTGCAAGGTCATTATACAGTATGTAAGGTCATTTTTAAAAGTGTGCAAGGTCATTATACAGTGTGCAAGGTCATTATACAGTGTGTAAGGTCATTATACAGTGTGCAAGGTCATTATACAGTGTGTAAGGTCATTATACAGTGTGCAAGGTCATTATATAGTGTGCAAGGTCATTATACAGTGTGCAAGGTCATTATAGTGTGCAAGGTCATTATACAGTGTGCAAGGTCATTATACAGTGTGCAAGGTCATTATACAGTGTGCAAGGTCATTATATAGTGTGCAAGGTCATTATACAGTGTGCAAGGTCATTATACAGTGTGCAAGGTCATTATACAGTGTGCAAGGTCATTATACAGTGTGCAAGGTCATTATACAGTGTGCAAGGTCATTATACAGTGTGTAAGGTCATTATACAGTGTGCAAGGTCATTATACAGTGTGCAAGGTCATTATACAGTGTGCAAGGTCATTATACAGTGTGCAAGGTCATTATACAGTGTGCAAGGTCATTATACAGTGTGTAAGGTCATTATACAGTGTGTAAGGTCATTATACAGTGTGCAAGGTCATTATACAGTGTGCAAGGTCATTATACAGTGTGCAAGGTCATTATACAGTGTGCAAGGTCATTATACAGTGTGCAAGGTCATTATACAGTGTGCAAGGTCATTATACAGTGTGCAAGGTCATTATACAGTGTGCAAGGTCATTATACAGTGTGCAAGGTCATTATACAGTGTGCAAGATGATCACATTTTGTGTAAGCTTATACATCCGTCCCCCCGGGGTCTTTCCCCTGGGTGGTGGGGAGCTGTCACCGCCCCCCCCGGGTCTCTCCCCTGGGTGGTGGGGAGCTGTCACCGCCCCCCCGGGTCTCTCCCCTGGGTGGTGGGGAGCTGTCACCGCCCCCCCCAGGTCTTTCCCCTGGGTGGTGGGGAGCTGTCACCGCCCCCCCGGGTCTCTCCCCTGGGTGGTGGGGAGCTGTCACCGCCCCCCCCGGGGTCTTTCCCCTGGGTGGTGGGGAGCTGTCACCGCCCCCCCGGGTCTCTCCCCTGGGTGGTGGGGAGCTGTCACCGCCCCCCCCAGGTCTTTCCCCTGGGTGGTGGGGAGCTGTCACCGCCCCCCCCGGGTCTCTCCCCTGGGTGGTGGGGAGCTGTCACCGCCCCCCCGGGTCTCTCCCCAGGGTGGTGGGGAGCTGTCACCGCCCCCCCGGGTCTCTCCCCTGGGTGGTGGGGAGCTGTCACCCCCCCGGGGTCTATCCCTTGGGTGGTGGGGAGCAGTCACCGCCACCCCGGGGTCTCCCATGGGTGCTTGGTAGCTGTCACCGCCCCCCCGGGTCTCTCCCCTGGGTGCTAGGGAGCTGTTACTAAGTGTAAGAGGGAGGGGGGAACCTGCTGGGGAGATTATTACACCCAGTGTGTCCCTCAGGCGATCTTGAGGGAGGGGAGAGGGGGAGGGAGGGGGATAGGGAGAGGGGGAGGGAGGGGGATAGGGAGAGAGAGGGGGAGAGAGAGGGGGATAGGGAGAGAGAGGGGGGGAGGGAGGGGGATAGGGAGAGGGAGGGGGATAGGGAGAGAGAGGGGGAGGGAGGGGGATAGGGAGAGAGAGGGGGAGGGAGGGGGATAGGGAGAGAGAGGGGGTAAGGGATGTTTGGATGTCACACAGTACTCGCCCCCATCTTATTCCTTATCCTCATATCAGACATAAACAGAGATATACACCACAGCACCGTATCATCCTTTGCGGATGATACTAGGATCTGCATGAGGCTGTCATCTGCTGAGGACGCGGTTAACCTCCAAGAAGATATAAACAAAGTTTTCCAGTGGGCAACGGTAAACAATATGATGTTCAATGAGGACAAATTCCAACTACTCCGTTATGGAAAACTGGAGGAGATAATAACTAGAACAGAGTATACTACTGACTCCGGCCATACAATAGAGCGGAAAAATAATGTAAGGGACCTGGGAGTAGTAATGTCTGAGGATCTCACTTTCAAGGATCACAACAGTGCCACGATCGCACGTGCAAAGAAAATGATAGGATGGATAATGAGAACTTTCAAACGAGAGATGCCAAGCCCATGATGATCCTTTTCAAATCACTTGTTCTCTCTAGGCTGGAATACTGCTGTACATTAACATCTCCATTCAAAGCAGGTGAAATCGCAGATCTAGAGAGTGTACAGAGATCCTTTACTGCACGTATAAGTTCTGTCAAGCACCTTAACTACTGGGAACGCTTGGAAGCACTTGACTTGTACTCGTTGGAACGCAGGAGGGAGAGATATATCATAATCTACACTTGGAAAATCTTGGAAGGAATGGTCCCAAATCTGCACACAGAAATCACTCCCTACGAAAGTAAAAGACTGGGCAGGCGATGCAAAATGCCGCCAATAAAAAGTAGGGCGCCATTGGTACACTAAGAGAAAACACCATAAGTGTCCGGGGCCCAAGACTGTTCAACAGCCTCCCATCAAGCATTAGGGGAATTGCCAATAAACCCCTGGCTGCCTTCAAGAGAGAGCTGGACAGATACCTAAAGTCAGTGCCGGATCAGCCGGGCTGTGGCTCGTACGTTGGACTGCGTGCGGCCAGCAGTAACAGCCTAGTTGATCAGGCCCTGATCCATCGGGAGGCCTGGTCATGGACCGGGCCGCGGGGGCGTTGATCCCCGGAATAACCTCCAGGTAACCTCCAGGTAACCGCTACGTCACACACTACGTCACACCACACCACCGCTACGTGGTCACACTACGTTACAGCTACGTCACACGCTATGTCACAGCTACGTCACACACTACATCACAGCTACGTCACACACTACGTTACACATCACAGCTACGTCACACACATCACAGCTACGTCACACACATCACAGCTACGTCACACACTACGTTACACTACATCACAGCTACGTCACACACATCACAGCTACGTCACACACATCACAGCTACGTCACACACATCACAGCTACGTCACACACTACGTTACACTACATCACCGCTAGAAGAGCAATGAACCATGAGAACCAGGAGCTACATCACAACTACGTCACACTACACACTACATCCACCACTACAAGACTCAGTAATGACCCAGGGGACCAGGAGCTACATCACAACTACGTCACACTACATCCACCACTACAAGACTCAGTAATGACCCAGGGGACCAGGAGCTACATCTCAGTATAATCTCGCTAACTTAACACTCCACCAAAGTTCCTCTTATTACCTACTAAATTAACACAAATTAAAATTTGCGCTAGTGGAAATAGCAACTAGATAGTACCATCAACCCTAGTACTAGCATTACTAGTACAACTAGTATTACTAGTACTACTAGTATTACTAGTACTACTAGTATTACTAGTACTACTAGCATTACTAGTACTACTAGCGTCGCTAGTAGTACTAGCATTACTAGTACTACTAGCATCGCTAGTACTAGCATCGCTAGTAGTACTAGCATCGCTAGTACTAGCATCGCTAGTAGTACTAGCATTACTAGTACTAGCATCGCTAGTACTAGCATCGCTAGTAGTATTAGCATTACTAGTACTACTAGCATCGCTAGTAGTACTAGCATTACTAGTACTACTAGCATCGCTAGTACTATCATTACTAGTACTATTAGCATCGCTAGTAGTACTAGCATTACTAGTACAACTAGCATCGCTAGTATTACTAGTACTACTAGCATTACTAGTACTACTAGCATCGCTAGTACTACTAGCATTACTATAATACTAGTACTAATAATGCTAGTACTATTACTAGTACTACTAGTAGTATTAGTATAGTACAATACTATAGTAGCGGTAGTACTAGTACTACTAGCATTACTAGTACTATTAGTGTTAGTAAAGTACAATACTAGTTATAGTAGTGGTAGTACTAGTATTATAGCACAATACTATAGTAGTACTAGTAATAGTACTACTAGTACTAGTATAGTACTACTAGTACTAGTATAGTACTAGTATTACTAGTACTATTATAGTACAATACTCGTAATAGTACTAGTACTAGTAATACTAGTTCTACTAGTAAAATGGTACTAGAGTAGTGGTACTGGTGCTACTATTAATAATACTAGTGGTACTAGTACTACTAATAGCCGTACTGAGAGAGAGAGAGAGAGAGCGAGAGAGAGAGAGAGAGAGAGAGAGAGAGAGAGAGCGAGAGAGAGAGAGAGAGAGAGAGAGAGAGAGAGAGAGAGAGAGAGAGAGAGAGAGAGAGAGAGGAGAGAGACAGAGAGAGAGAGAAGAGAGAGAGAGAGAGAGAGAGAGAGAACAGAGAGAGAGAGAGAGAGAGAGAGAGAGAGAGACAGAGAGAGAGAGAGAGAGAAGAGAGAGAGAGAGAGACAGAGACAGAGACAGAGACAGAGAGAGAGAGAGAGAGAGAGAGAGAGAGAGAGAGAGAGAGAGAGAGAGAGAGAATATCACTATGACGATCATCTCACTCCATTATGGTAATAATGTTGCAACACAGGAGTGTTGCAACACCAGATCCTAGTCACGTAAGACTGATCCCCAGAACATTCTCTAACACCATAATATTTCCAACCAAAAATAACGACCGACTACTTGAGGGCGAGGTAGAGGAGTCCTGCAGCCCGGCGACTTCTCTGATTGTCACTGGGGTTATATTCTTGTCTGATTGTCACTGGGGTTATGTTCTTGTCTGATTGTCACTGGGGTTATAATTCTTGTCTGATTGTCACTGGGGTTATGTTCTTGTCTGATTGTCACTGGGGTTATGTTCTTGTCTGATTGTCACTGGGGTTATATTCTTGTCTGATTGTCACTGGGGTTATGTTCTTGTCTGATTGTCACTGGGGTTATGTTCTTGTCTGATTGTCACTGGGGTTATATTCTTGTCTGATTGTCACTGGGGTTATATTCTTGTCTGATTGTCACTGGGGTTATATTCTTGTCTGATTGTCACTGGGGTTATATTCTTGTCTGATTGTCACTGGGGTTATGTTCTTGTCTGATTGTCACTGGGGTTATGTTCTTGTCTGATTGTCACTGGGGTTATATTCTGTCTGATTGTCACTGGGGTTATATTCTTGTCTGATTGTCACTGGGTTATATTCTTGTCTGATTGTCACTGGGGTTATGTTCTTGTCTGATTGTCACTGGGGTTATATTCTTGTCTGATTGTCACTGGGGTTATATTCTTGTCTGATTGTCACTGGGGTTATATTCTTGTCTGATTGTCACTGGGGTTATGTTCTTGTCTGATTGTCACTGGGGTTATATTCTTGTCTGATTGTCACTGGGGTTATATTCTTGTCTGATTGTCACTGGGGTTATATTCTTGTCTGATTGTCACTGGGGTTATGTTCTTGTCTGATTGTCACTGGGGTTATATTCTTGTCTGATTGTCACTGGGGTTATATTCTTGTCTGATTGTCACTGGGGTTTATATTCTTGTCTGATTTGTCACTGGGGTTATATTCTTGTCTGATTATCACTGGGGTTATGTTCTTGTCTGATTGTCACTGGGGTTATATTCTTGTCTGATTGTCACTGGGGTTATATTCTTGTCTGATTATCACTGGGGTTATGTTCTTGTCTGATTGTCACTGGGTTATATTCTTGTCTGATTGTCACTGGGGTTATATTCTTGTCTGATTGTCTGGGGTTATATTCTTGTCTGATTGTCACTGGGGTTATATTCTTGTCTGATTGTCACTGGGTTATATTCTTGTCTGATTGTCACTGGGGTTATATTCTTGTCTGATTATCACTGGGGTTATGTTCTTGTCTGATTGTCACTGGGGTTATATTCTTGTCTGATTGTCACTGGGGTTATATTCTTGTCTGATTGTCACTGGGGTTATATTCTTGTCTGATTATCACTGGGTTATGTTCTTGTCTGATTGTCACTGGGGTTATATTCTTGTCTGATTGTCACTGGGGTTATATTCTTGTCTGATTGTCACTGGGGTTATATTCTTGTCTGATTATCACTGGGGTTATGTTCTTGTCTGATTGTCACTGGGGTTATATTCTTGTCTGATTGTCACTGGGGTTATATTCTTGTCTGATTGTCTGGGGTTATATTCTTGTCTGATTGTCACTGGGGTTATATTCTTGTCTGATTGTCACTGGGGTTATATTCTTGTCTGATTGTCACTGGGGTTATATTCTTGTCTGATTATCACTGGGGTTATGTTTCTTGTCTGATTGTCACTGGGTTATATTCTTGTCTGATTGTCACTGGGGTTATATTCTTGTCTGATTGTCTGGGGTTATAATTCTTCTCTGATTGTCACTGGGGTTATATTCTTGTCTGATTGTCACTGGGGTTATATTCTTGTCTGATTGTCACTGGGGTTATATTCTTGTCTGATTGTCACTGGGGTTATATTCTTGTCTGATTGTCACTGGGGTTATGTTCTTGTCTGATTGTCACTGGGTTATATTCTTGTCTGATTGTCACTGGGGTTATATTCTTGTCTGATTGTCACTGGGTTATATTCTTGTCTGATTGTCACTGGGGTTATATTCTTGTCTGATTGTCACTGGGGTTATATTCTTGTCTGATTGTCACTGGGGTTATATTCTTGTCTGATTGTCACTGGGGTTATATTCTTGTCTGATTGTCACTGGGGTTATATTCTTGTCTGATTGTCACTGGGGTTATATTGTCTGATTGTCACTGGGGTTATATTCTTGTCTGATTGTCATTGGGGTTATATTCTTGTCTGATTGTCTGGGTTATATTCTTGTCTGATTGTCACTGGGGATATATTCTTGTCTGATTGTCACTGGGGTTATATTCTTGTCTGATTGTCACTGGGCTATATTCTTGTCTGATGTCACTGGGGTTATATTCTTGTCTGATTGTCACTGGGGTTATATTCTTGTCTGATTGTCACTGGGTTATATTCTTGTCTGATTGTCTGGGGTTATATTCTTGTCTGATTGTCACTGGGGTTATATTCTTGTCTGATTGTCACTGGGGTTATATTCTTGTCTGATTGTCACTGGGGTTATATTCTTGTCTGATTGTCACTGGGGTTTATTCTTGTCTGATTGTCACTGGGGTTATATTCTTGTCTGATTGTCACTGGGGTTATATTCTTGTCTGATTGTCACTGGGGTTATATTCTTGTCTGATTGTCACTGGGGTTATATTCTTGTCTGATTGTCACTGGGGTTATATTCTTGTCTGATTGTCACTGGGGTTATATTCTTGTCTGATTGTCACTGGGGTTATATTCTTGTCTGATTGTCACTGGGGTTATATTCTTGTCTGATTGTCACTGGGGTTTATATTCTTGTCTGATTGTCACTGGGTTATATTCTTGTCTGATTGTCACTGGGGTTATATTCTTGTCTGATTGTCACTGGGGTTATATTCTTGTCTGATTGTCACTGGGGTTATATTCTTGTCTGATTGTCTGGGGTTATATTCACCAATATCTGATTGTTGTCTCTTGTAAGACTGGATTTACACGTTTTTGTAGGAGTGGCTAGTTTGTGCACCTCATGTCTATCCTGTGGATAGTAGTGGCTAGTTTGTGCACCTCATGTCTATCCTGTGGATGGTAGTGGCTAGTTTGTGCAACCTCATGTCTATCCTGTGGATGGTAGTGGCTATGTTTGTGCACCTCATGTCTATCCTGTGGATGGTAGTGGCTAGTTTGTGCACCTCATGTCTATCCTGTGGATGGTAGTGGCTAGTTTGTGCACCTCATGTCTATCCTGTGGATGGTAGTGGCTAGTTTGTGCACTTCATGTCTATCCTGTGGATGGGTAGTGGCTAGTTTGTGCACCTCATGTCTATCCTGTGGATGGTAGTGGCTAGTTTGTGCACCTCATGTCTATCCTGTGGATGGTAGTTGGCTAGTTTGTGCACTTCATGTCTATCCTGTGGATGGTAGTGGCTAGTTTGTGCACCTCATGTCTATCCTGTGGATGGTAGTGGCTAGTTTGTGCACCTCATGTCTATCCTGTGGATGGTAGTGGCTAGTTTGTGCACCTCATGTCTATCCTGTGGATGGTAGTGGCTAATTTGTGCACCTCATGTGTATCCTGTGGATGGTAGTGGCTAGTTTGTGCACCTCATGTCTATCCTGTGGATGGTAGTGGCTAGTTTGTGCACCTCATGTCTATCCTGTGGATAGTAGTGGCTAGTTTGTGCACCTCATGTCTATCCTGTGGATGGTAGTGGCTAGTTTGTGCACCTCATGTCTATTCTGTGGATGGTAGTGGCTAGTTTGTGTACCTCATGTCTATCCTGTGGATGGTAGTGGCTAGTTTGTGTACCTCATGTCTATCCTGTGGATTGTAGTGGCTAGTTTGTGTACCTCATGTCTATCCTGTGGATGGTAGTGGCTAGTTTGTGTACATGTCTATCCTGAGGATGGTAGTGGCTAGTTTGTGCACCTCATGTCTATCCTGTGGATGGTAGTGGCTAGTTTACTGTGTACCTCATGTTTATCCTGAGGATGGTAGTGGCTAGCTTACTGTGTACCTCATGTCTATCCTGTGGATGGTAGTGGCTAGTTTACTGTGTACCTCATGTCTATCCTGTGGATGGTAGTGGCTAGTTTACTGTGTACCTCATGTCTATCCTGTGGATGGTAGTGGCTAGTTTACTGTGTACCTCATGTCTATCCTGTGGATGGTAGTGGCTAATTTACTGTGTACCTCATGTGTATCCTGTGGATGGTAGTGGCTAGTTTACTGTGTACCTCGTGTCTATCCTGTGGATGGTAGTGGCTAGTTTACTGTGTACCTCATGTCTATCCTGTGGATGGTAATGGCTAGTTTACTGTGTACCTCATGTCTATCCTGTGGATGGTAATGGCTAGTTTACTGTGTACCTCATGTCTATCCTGTGGATGGTAGTGGCTAGTTTACTGTGTACCTCATGTCTATCCTGTGGATGGTAGTGGCTAGTTTACTGTGTACCTCATGTCTATCCTGTGGATGGTAGTGGCTAGTTTACTGTGTACCTCATGTCTATCCTGTGGATGGTAGTGGCTAGTTTACTGTGTACCTCCTGTCTATCCTGTGGATGGTAGTGGCTAGTTTACTGTGTACCTCCTGTCTATCCTGTGGATGGTAGTGGCTAGTTTACTGTGTACCTCCTGTCTATCCTGTGGATGGTAGTGGCTAGTTTACTGTGTACCTCATGTCTATCCTGTGGATAGTAGTGGCTAGTTTACTGTGTACCTCATGTCTATCCTGTGGATGGTTAGTGGCTAGTTTTACTGTGTACCTCATGTCTATCCTGTGGATGGTAGTGGCTAGTTTACTGTGTACCTCCTGTCTATCCTGTGGATGGTAGTGGCTAGTTTACTGTGTACCTCGTGTCTATCCTGTGGATGGTAGTGGCTAGTTTACTGTGTACCTCATGTCTATCCTGTGGAAGGTAGTGGCTAGTTTACTGTGTACCTCATGTCTATCCTGTGGATGGTAGTGGCTAGTTTACTGTGTACCTCATGTCTATCCTGTGGATGATAGTGGCTAGTTTGTGTAACTCATGGCTATCCTGTGGATGGTAGTGGCTAGTTTACTGTGTACCTGTCTATCCTGTGGATGGTAGTGGCTAGTTTGTGTAACTCATGGCTATCCTGTGGATGGTAATGGCTAGTTTACTGTGTACCTCATATCTATCCTGTGGATGGTAGTGGCTAGTTTGTGTACCTCATGTCTATCCTCTGGATTGTAGTGGCTAGTTTATACACCTCATGTCTATCCTGTGGATGATAGTGGCTAGTTTGTGCACCTCATGTCTATCCTGTGGATGGTAGTGGCTAGTTTGTGTACCTCATGTCTATCCTGTGGATGGTAGTGGCTAGTTTGTGTACCTCATGTCTATCCTGTGGATGGTAGTGGCTAGTTTGTGTACCTCATATCCATCCTGTGGATGGTAGTGGCTAGTTTATTGTGTACCTCATATCCATCCTGTGGATGGTAGTGGCTAGTTTATTGTGTACCTCATATCCATCTCGTGGATAGTAGTGGCTAGTTTATTGTGTACCTCATATCCATCCTGTGGATGGTAGTGGCTAGTTTATTGTGTACCTCATATCCATCTCGTGGATAGCAGTGGCTAGTTTATTGTGTACCTCATATCCATCCTGTGGATGGTAGTGGCTAGTTTATTGTGTACCTCATATCCATCCTGTGGATGGTAGTGGCTAGTTTGTGTACCTCATATCCATCCTGTGGATAGTAGTGGCTAGTTTATTGTGTACCTCATATCCATCCTGTGGATAGTAGTGGCTAGTTTATTATGTACCTCATATCCATCCTGTGGATGGTAGTGGCTAGTTTATTGTGTACCTCATATCCATCCTGTGGATGGTAGTGGCTAGTTTATTGTGCACCTCATATCCATCCTGTGGATGGTAGTGGCTAGTTTATTGTGTACCTCATATCCATCCTGTGGATGGTAGTGGCTAGTTTATTGTGTACCTCATATCCATCCTGTGGATGGTAGTGGCTAGTTTATTGTGTACCTCATATCCATCCTGTGGATGGTAGTGGCTAGTTTATTGTGTACCTCATATCCATCCTGTGGATGGTAGTGGCTAGTTTATGTGCACCTCATATCCACTGTGATGTAGTGGCTAGTTTATTGTGCACTCATATCCATCCTGTGGATGGTAGTGGCTAGTTTATTGTGTACCTCATATCCATCCTGTGGATGGTAGTGGCTAGTTTACTGTACCTCATGTCTATCCTGTGGATGGTAGTACAATCACATAAGTATACACAATAGGCCTAGGAACTAGGCCCCAAAATTTGCTATATATTTTTAACGATAGTTCCGTGGTAATTAAGAAGCAATTTAGACCTGGATAATCCGTGTCTGGGCCTAAGAGATGCACGGTCACTCCCTGCGTGACCACGAATATAGTTATGTAATTCCGTGTTCATTTGCAACGTTGCAAGGAGATGTGTGAAGTGTGACGGCTCGTCTTGCACGCCCCTGGAGGGCGAAACATCGTCACAATGTAGCATTAGTTAAATGTTTGCCTAACGTCTTGCTGGGTAATTCTATCCTAATAGGCCTACCGGCCTATACAGGGCAGGATCTGGTACTCAACACGTTTCTGCAGACGAGGTTTCGCTCAGACGTGAGAGAAAGGTTGCAAAGGTCACAGTGACTTATCCTTGGTTAAGTACAAGTATTACCACCCTGGGAGGTTACCAGAGTACAAGTACCATCACAAGGAGGTTATCAGAGTACAGGTACCACCACAGGGAGGTTACCAGAGTAAAAGTACCACCACAGGGAGGTTATCAGAGTACAGGTACCAACACAGGGAGGTTACCAGAGTACAAATACCACCACAGGGAGATTACCAGAGTACAGGTACCAACACAGGGAGGTTACCAGAGTACAGGTACCACCACAGGGAGGTTATCAGAGTACAGGTACCACCACAGGGAGGTTATCAGAGTACAGGTACCACCACAGGGAGGTTACCAGAGTACAGGTACCACCACAGGGAGGTTACCAGAGTACAGGTACCACCACAGGGAGGTTATCAGAGTACAGGTACCACCACAGGGAGGTTATCAGAGTACAGGTACCACCACAGGGAGGTTACCAGATTACAGGTACCACCACAGGGAGGTTACCAGAGTACAGGTACCACCACAGGGATGTTACCAGAGTACAGGTACCACCACAGGGAGGTTACCAGAGTACAGGTACCACCACAGGGAGGTTACCAGAGTACAGGTACCACCACAGGGAGGTTACCAGAGTACAGGTACCACCACAGGGAGGTTACCAGAGTACAGGTACCACCACAGGGAGGTTATCAGAGTACAGGTACCACCACAGGGAGGTTATCAGAGTACAGGTACCACCACAGGGAGGTTATCAGAGTACAGGTACCACCACAGGGAGGTTACCAGATTACAGGTACCACCACAGGGAGGTTACCAGATTACAGGTACCACCACAGGGAGGTTACCAGAGTACAGGTACCACCACAGGGAGGTTACCAGAGTACAGGTACCACCACAGGGAGGTTATCCAGAGTACAGGTACCACCACAGGGAGGTTACCAGAGTACAGGTACCACCACAGGGAGGTTACCAGAGTACAGGTACCACCACAGGGAGGTTATCAGAGTACAGGTACCACCACAGGGAGGTTATCAGAGTACAGGTTTCCACCACAGGGAGGTTATCAGAGTACAGGTACCACCACAGGGAGGTTACCAGATTACAGGTACCACCACAGGGAGGTTACCAGATTACAGGTACCACCACAGGGAGGTTACCAGATTACAGGTACCACCACAGGGAGGTTACCAGAGTACAGGTACCACCACAGGGAGGTTATCAGAGTACAGGTACCACCACAGGGAGGTTATCAGAGTACAGGTACCACCACAGGGAGGTTACCAGATTACAGGTACCACCACAGGGAGGTTACCAGATTACAGGTACCACCACAGGGAGGTTACCAGAGTACAAATACCACCACAGGGAGGTTACCAGAGTACAAATACCACCACAGGGAGGTTACCAGAGTACAAGTACCACCACAGGGAGGTTACCAGAGTACAAGTACCACCACAGGGAGGTTACCAGAGTACAAATACCACCACAGGGAGGTTACCAGAGTACAAATACCACCAAAGGGAGGTTACCAGAGTACAAATACCACCACAGGGAGGTTACCAGAGTACAAATACCACCACAGGGAGGTTACCAGAGTACAAATACCACCACAGGGAGGTTACCAGAGTACAAGTACCACCACAGGGAGGTTACCAGAGTACAAATACCACCACAGGGAGGTTACCAGAGTACAAATACCACCAAGGGAGGTTACCAGAGTACAAATACCACCACAGGGAGGTTACCAGAGTACAAGTACCACCACAGGGAGGTTACCAGAGTACAAATACCACCACAGGGAGGTTACCAGAGTACAAGTACCACCACAGGGAGGTTACCAGAGTACAAATACCACCACAGGGAGGTTACCAGAGTACAAGTACCACCACAGGGAGGTTACCAGAGTACAAATACCACCACAGGGAGGTTACCAGAGTACAAGTACCACCACAGGGAGGTTACCGAGTACAATACCACCACAGGGAGGTTACCAGAGTACAAGTACCACCACAGGGGTTCACCAGATCCTTACAAATTACCACCACAGGGAGGTTACCAGAGTACATACCACCACTGGAGTTACCCCGAGTACAAACTACCACCACAGGAGGTTACACGGTACAACTGGGTCACCACCTGGACTCAAACATCACTCACTGGGCCACCAACCTGGGTTTCCCTACCTGGGTCACCAACCTGTGTAGCACCAACCTGGTCAGAACCAACCTGGGTCACCACCTGGTGTCACCACCTGGGTCACCAACCTGGGTCACCAACCTGGGTCACCAACCTGGGTCACCAACCTGGGTCACCAACCTGGGTCACCAACCTGGGTCACCAACCCACCAACCTGGGTCACCAACCTGGGTCAGCAACCTGGGTCAACCAACCTGGGTCAGCAACCTGGGTCACCAACCTGGGTCACCAACCTGGGTCACCAACCTGGGTCACCAACCTGGGTCACCAACCTGGGTCACCAACCTGGGTCAGCAACCTGGGTCACCAACCTGGGTCACCAACCTGGGTCACCAACCTGGGTCACCAACCTGGGTCAGCAACATGGGTCACCAACCTGGGTCAGCAACCTGGGTCACCAACCTGGGTCACCACCTGGTCACCAACCTGGGTCACCAACCTGGGTCACCAACCTGGTCACCAACCTGGGTCACCAACCTGGGTCACCAACCTGGGTCACCAACCTGGGTCACCAACCTGGGTCACCAACCTTGCAGTGTCTGCAACGTCAGAGAGAAGGATGACCTATGCTGACGTTGGTTGGTTTGAGAAGGTCCTGCCTATTATGGGCCAGTAGGCCTAGGGTATCCTGCAGATACCCAAGGGGTATCTGTAAGATACCCAAGGTATTCGACAAATATCAAAGGCATCATACAGATACCCAAGGTATCCTACAGATACCCAGGGCATCCTGCAGATACTCAGGGCATCCAACAAATGCCCAAGGCACCCTACAGATACCCAGGGCATCCTATAGATACGAAGGGTATCCTACAGATACCCAGGGCATCCTGCAGATACTCAGGGCATCCTACATATACCCAGGGCATCCTACAGATACCCAGAGCATCCTGCAGATACTCAGGGCATCCAACAGATGCCCAAGGCACCCTACAGATACCCAGGGCATCCTATAGATACGAAGGGTATCCTACAGATACCCAGGGCATCCTGCAGATACTCAGGGCATCCTACATATACCCAGGGCATCCTGCAGATACTCAGGGCATCCAACAGATGCCCAAGGCACCCTACAGATACCCAGGGCATCCTGCAGATACTCAGGGCATCCTACAGATACCCAGGGCATCCTGCAGATACTCAGGGCATCCAACAGATGCCCAAGGCATACAGATACCCAGGGCATCCTATAGATACGAAGGGTATCCTACAGATACCCAGGGCATCCTGCAAATACTCAGGGCATCCTACATATACCCAGGGTATCCTACAGATACGAAGGGCATCCTACAGATACCCAGGGCATCCTACAGATACCCAGGGCATCCTACAGATACCCAAGGCATCCTACAGATACCCAGGGCATCCTACAGATACCCAGGGCATCCTACAGAAACCCAGGGCATCCTACAGATACCCAAGGCATCCTACAGAAACCCAGGGCATCCTACAGATACCCAGAGCATCCTACAGATACCCAGAGCATCACTACAGATACCCAAGGCATCCTACAGATACCCAGGGCATCCTACAGATACCCAGGGCATCCTACAGATACCCAAGGCATCCTACAGATACCCAAGGCATCCTACAGATACCCAGGGCATCCTACATATACCCAGGGCATCCTACAGATATGAAGGGCATCCTACAGATACCCAGAGCATCCTACAGATACCCAAGGCATCTTACAGATACCCAGGGCATCCTACAGATACCCAGGGCATCCTACAGATACCCAGAGCATCCTACAGATACCCAGAGCATCCTACAGATACCCAGGGCATCCTACAGATACCCAGGGCATCCTACAGATACCCAGGGCATCCTACAGATACCCAAGGCATCCTACAGATACCCAAGGCATCCTACAGATACCCAGGGCATCCTACAGATGCCCAGAGCATCC
The DNA here is from genome assembly GCF_026875155.1 of Cherax quadricarinatus. Lineage (NCBI taxonomy): Eukaryota > Metazoa > Arthropoda > Malacostraca > Decapoda > Parastacidae > Cherax > Cherax quadricarinatus. The sequence continues at coordinate 31,017 of NW_026509214.1, forward strand.
TACAGATACTCAAGGCATCCTACAGATACCCAGGGCATCCTACAGATACCCAGGGCATCCTACAGATACCCAGGGCATCCTACAGATACCCAGGGCATCTTACAGATACCCAGAGCATCCTACAGATACCCAAGGCATCCTACAGATACCCAGGGCATCCTACAGATACCCAGGGCATCCTACAGATACCCAGAGCATCCTACAGATACCCAGAGCATCCTACAGATACCCAGGGCATTCTACAGATACCCAGGGCATCCTACAGATACCCAGGGCATCCTACAGATACCCAAGGCATCCTACAGATACCCTATTTTCACACCCCATGACAGTCCCATCCCTTTGAGGTACACTAATGGGGCCTTAAAGAGCAGGAAGAAGTGGGGGTCGGAGAAATGGGAGTAGGGAAATGGGGTGGGGGAATGGGGAGGAAATGGGGGTGGGGGGAAATGGGGTGGGGCAATGGGGAGGAAATGGGGGGTCCCCCTCCAGGAAACAATGGGTCCCAAGTGCCACCTTCGTCACAGGTAATTACCACCACACTTGTACTTGTGTGTGGGGGAGGTGTGGGAAGACCTCACCTACAACCCTCCCCACCACCCCACTAACATTTCTGAGGGTGTGGGCGGAGGGGAAACGCTAAACCATCAAGGGTGCCACACAAAATGCCTATATAACAGAAAATTAAAAAAAATCCACTGCATTATACTCAATTTCTTAATTAAGTTAGAGCAGTTCCGCCGGCATCAGGGGGCTGTAATGTTTACACACCACTTAAAACACCCACTTGAAGCCTAAGTGGCAGGATAGGAGGGGTAATGGGAGTTTCAAGCCTATCCACTACACTACATTAAGGCTGGACGTGACCTTACCAGCGCCAGACCAAGAATACTTTAATACCTAAAAGGGGATTTAAAATAGACTCTATATACACTGGTATGTTGCAAATACCAACAAGCTGATGTGGATACATGTGCAACAGCTGGGTATCTTTACTGAGGAAACGTTTCGCCCACACAGTAGCTTTCTTCAAATACAGAGGCAGCAAGTGTAGTACTGAGATGATGTAGTCAGTCTACCAACACTGGATAAATAGGGACTCTAATTCACCTCTAAGTGTGTATATACACTGAAATAGACTTGTGTGTGTATATATACATCCTGCAGGAGACACTGGTGTATTTGGTGGGTTGTAGTACAAACAATAAGGTCCAAACAAGGTTGTACAAGGATAACTGTTGTCTTGACGAGGGTGATAATTTCTGGATGGAAGTCGTCAGTTACAGAAGATGCTTAGTGGAGATGTTACTGGTGTTAGTAATTGATCTTCCAGTAGCAGTGATGCTGTGCTGTTTATAGTGGAGCCTGTGTCTAGCTCCCCTTACAGTGGAGCCTGTGTCTACCTCCCCTTACAGTGGAGCCTGTGTCTAGCTTCCCTTACAGTGGAGCCTGTGTCTAGCTTCCCTCACAGTGGAGCCTGTGTCTAGCTCCCCTTACAGTGGAGCCTGTGTCTAGCTTCCCTCACAGTGGAGCCTGTGTCTAGCTCCCTTTACAGTGGAGCCTGTGTCTACCTCCCCTTACAGTGGAGCCTGTGTCTAGCCTCCCCTTACAGTGGAGCCTGTGTCTAGCTTCCCTTACAGTGGAGACTGTGTCTAGCTCCCTTTACAGTGGAGCCTGTGTCTACCTCCCCTTACAGTGGAGCCTGTGTCTAGTTTCCCTCACAGTGGAGCCTGTGTCTAGCTTCCCTCGCAGTGGAGCCTGTGTCTAGCTTCCCTCACAGTGGAGCCTGTGTCTAGCTCCCTTACAGTGGAGCCTGTGTCTAGCTCCCCTTACAGTGGAGCCTGTGTCTAGCTTCCCTTACAGTGGAGCCTGTGTCTAGCTTCCCTCACAGTGGAGCCTGTGTCTAGCTCCCTTACAGTGGAGCCTGTGTCTAGCTTCCCTCACAGTGGAGCCTGTGTCTAACTCCCCTTACAGTGGAGCCTGTGTCTACCTCCCCTTACAGTGGAGCCTGTGTCTACCTCCCCTTACAGTGGAGCCTGTGTCTAGCTCCCTTTACAGTGGAGCCTGTGTCTACCTCCCCTTACAGTGGAGCCTGTGTCTAGCTCCCCTTACAGTGGAGCCTGTGTCTAGCTCCCCTTACAGTGGAGCCTGTGTCTAGCTTCCCTTACAGTGGAGCCTATCTCTTGCCTCCCTCACAGTGGAGCCTATCTCTTGCCTCCCTCACAGTGGAGCCTATCTCTTGCCTCCCTCACAGTGGAGCCTATCTCTTGCCTCCCTCACAGTGGAGCCTATCTCTTGCCTCCCTCACAGTGGAGCCTATCTCTTGCCTCCCTCACAGTCGAGCCTCTGATAACTTCAGTAATGTCTGGGCGGAGAACATCGTGTTTCCTGAAGTATGTTTAAGTGTTATTAACTAAATCATCTCCAACATGATTTACGACTTTATAAGAACCCCCCCCACCCCCCCCTCACCCCTACCACCACCCCCCTACCACCCCCTCTTACCAGCACCACCACTATTGTGTTGACGCTGACGAGATCGCAGACGCAGACTTACACATACTCTCAGTGTGTTTAGTGTCAAACTCTTGCCACTAGTGGTACTGACGTCAAAGCACTGCCGGTCCGGACCACTGCCAGCCAGACGGCTCAACCCCAACCCCACTTACTCATGCCCATATCAGCTACAGTGTTGATTCGAGATCTGAAGCCACGCAAACCTACTATGGCAGATCATGGTGACCTGCGTCAATTCTCGTTTGACCAGAGTGACGGGAATCGTGATATCGGAGCGATTGAGCCATGACACATTGCAATATGGAGACCAGAAGTGACCTGCGTAATCTGTAATATTGAGACCAGAAGTGACTGCGTAATCTGTAATATGGAGACCTCGAACAATATGGAGACCAGAAGTGACCTGCGTAATCTGTAATATGGAGACCAGAAGTGACCTGCGTAATCTGTAATATGGAGACCAGAAGTGACCTGCGTAATCTGCAATATGGAGACCAGAAGTGACCTGCGTAATCTGAGGCCTGAATATGGAACCAGAATGGACCTGCTAATCTGGAATAATGGAGACCAGAAGTGACCTGCGTATATCTGATATAGGAGACCAGAATGTACACTGCGTAATCTGAGGCCAGTGACTACTTAGTACTCGATATAGAATGAACTCGTATCTACCTTAACTCTCGTATAAAACTAATCCTTATACTTCGATATAAATACCAGTAATCTACCTTATACTCGATATAAATACCAGTAATTTACCTTATACATCTTGACATAAATACCAGTACGTAGACGCCAGAACAATGTAGGGAGAGAGTTGAACTAGAGGTCCCAGAGATGTAGTGTGTCACCACACAGCCTCTGACATCAATTGTCACCAAGTCTAAATAATATTCTGTGAATTGGGTGACACAGAGTTACGAGGTGTATAAACCATACCACGGGCGGGGTTAGAACCCGCGGTCAGGTGGTCCAAAAACTCCAGACGGACGCTCCAGCGCTAGGTGCATGTCTCAGCTCACCATCGTACACATAACTACTAAAACCATGAACAACACGACACTTCACCCTGGCAGCAAGTGTGGAACAAGGTAGCAGGTAGTTAGCAACTCTGGTAGCCAATCAAAACTCTCCAGCAGTTACAGGTCTGCTTACCAAACCACCATAAACCATACCCCCGGCCGGGATTGAACCCGCGGCTACGCTAGCTGGAGATTCGTCTGTAAAAACTTGCATTTGTGGTCACAGTGGTGGCCTATGCTAACCTTCCTATGGTGTAGAAATATACCTAGTTGGAGGAATCTTATTGTGGCTAGCTGGTCTAGTGGCTAACGCGACGGGCTGGAGTTTTGAGACTCTATGACCGCGGGTTCTATCCCGGCCGGGGGTATGGTTTGTTTGCAATCGTGTCATTACGATTTCGTGAGTCACAGGTCTGCTTGTTACATCTACCTACTTACACAAGCTAATTAAATAATGTATAGAGCTTTTGGTCTAGCTGTTAACGAAGCATCAGTACACACAAACGCTGGGGTGTATATATAAAAAATATGCTTATAAATGACCATAATTTTTAAAGGGGTGGACCGGTAAGCCAGCGGAAGGCCTCGGTCAGATGACCAAAGCTCCAAAGGCGGGTCATCATCTGACTAAGACCCGCGTCAGGAAACATTTATTCTGTTTCCTGACGAACCTTACCTAACCTAACCTGACTGGGGTGTACATACATACACACACACACACACACACACACACACACACACACACGTGGTCCAGCAACTGGCTTCTCGAATTCAACCCAGCCAAATGCAACGTCATGAAGATCGGAAAAGGGCAAAGAAGACCGCAGACAGAGTATAGGCTAGGTGGACAAAGACTACAGACCTCACTCAGGGAGAAAGACCTTGGGGTGACCATAACACCGAGCACATCACCGGAGGCACACATCAACCAAATAACCGCTGCAGCATACGGGTGCCTGGCAAACCTGAGAATAGCGTTCCGATACCTTAATAAGGAATCGTTCAAGACACTGTACACTGTGTATGTCAAGCCCATACTGGAGTATGCAGCACCAGTCTGGAACCCACACCTGGTCAAGCACGTCAAGAAGTTAGAGAAAGTACAAAGGTTTGCAACAAGGCTAGTCCCAGAGCTCAAGGGAATGTCGTACGAGGAAAGGTTAAGGGAAATCGGCCTGATATTATTATTACTATTATTATTATCAAGGGGGAAGCGCTAAACCCGGAGGATTATACAGCGCCTGGGGGGGGGATGCGGAATGCATTCAGGCTTAATTCGGGGAACTGGAGCACAGATCCAATTCCCTAAATCAAGAGCCTCTCACCAACATCAAGGAACCTTCCCTGAGGGGAGGACTGACGACATTGGAGGACAGGAGGGCCAGGGGAGACATGATAACGACATACAAAATACTGCGTGGGATAGACAAGGTGGACAAAGACAGGATGTTCCAGAGATGTGACACAGAAACAAGGTGTCACAGTTGGAAGATGAAGACACAGATGAACCACAGGGATGTTAGGAAGTATTTCTTCAGCCACAGAGTAGTCAGCAAGTGGAACAGCTTAAAAAGTGATGTAGTGGAGGCAGGAACCATACACAGTTTTAAGACAAGGTATGGCAAAGCTCAGGAACCAGAGAGAGGACCTAGTAGCGATCAGTGAAGAGGCGGGGCCAGGAGCTGAGTCTCGACCCCTGCAACCACAATTAGGTCAGTACAATTAGGTACACACACACACACACACACACACAGGTACATTGTCGTACACACACACTGTCGTACACACACACCGTCGTACACACTGTCGTACACACACACTGTCGTACACACATGCTGTCGTACACACACAATGTCATACACACACACTGTCGTGTACACACACGGTCGTGTACAAACACGGTCGTACACACACAGTCATATACACACGCTGTCGTACACACACACTGTCGTGTACACACACTGTCGTGTACAAACACAGTCGTGTACAAACACAGTCGTACACACACACTGTCGTACATACACACTGTTGTGCACACACACTGTCGTGTACACACACGGTCGTGTACAAACACGGTCGTACACACAGTCATACACACACACTGTCGTGTACACACACTGTCGTACACACACATTATCGTGTACACACACTATCGTGTACACACACTATAGTGTACACACACGGTCGTGTGCACACACTGTCGTACACACTGTCATACACACAGGGTCGTGTACACACACGGTCGTACACAGTCATACACACAGGGTCGTGTACACACACGGTCGTACAGTCATACACACAGGGTCGTGTACACACACGGTCGTACACAGTCATACACACAGGGTCGTGTACACACACGGTCGTACACAGTCATACACACAGAGTCGTGTACACACATGGTCGTACACAGTCATACACACAGGGTCGTGTACACACACTGTCGTACACACACATTATCGTGTGCACACACTATCGTGTACACACACTGTCAAACACACAGGGTCGTGTACACACACTGTCGTACACACTGTCATACACACAGGGTCGTGTACACACACTATCGTGTACACACACAGGGTCGTGTACACACACGGTCGTACACAGTCATACACACAGGGTCGTGTACACACATGGTCGTACACAGTCATACACACAGGGTCGTGTACACACACTGTCGTACACACACATTATCGTGTGCACACACTATCGTGTACACACACTGTCATACACACAGGGTCATGTACACACACGGTCGTACACACTGTCATACACATAGGGTCGTGTACACACACTGTCGTACACAGTCATACACACAGGGTCGTGTACACACACGGTCGTACACACTGTCATACACATAGGGTCGTGTACACACACTACTTAAGCAATTAAATCCTCACTAACTACACACAGTAACCATCTCTACACACATTTAACCTGTCAAAATACACACTTGCCTCTCGGTATACACACTCCAGTGTACGAAGAATATCTTATTAATACACCCGTGTGTGTATATCCTCTACCAGACCACTGATTCACATCGTATACAACATACAGACTACTGGAGGAGGTGGCCAGTGTTGTATGATCCGGCGTCTATCTAGGCTGGGGATTTCAATCCGTAATTAAGCATTCCCACCGATTCTCTGGTATGTCATACACCAGAGGTGTATACACTGGTGGGTAGTGCATCTCTCGGTGTATATACACCTAGGTATGCACCCCTGTGTATATATATACATAGATACATTAGATGTTATGACAGGAAATACATTCACTGGGAACCTTCACCCAGGCGACGTTTCACTTGCGTGTCTTAATATATATACACCTAGCTGTGTGTATGTTTAAAGTGTATATACAAGGTGTATATATCTGTGTATATACACTGAGAGGTGTATATCTCAGTGTATATACACTGAGGTGTATATCTCAGTGTATATACACTGAGGTGTATATCTCAGTGTATATACACTGAGGTGTATATATCAGTGTATATATACTGAAAGGTGTATATCTCAGTGTATATACACTGAGGTGTATATCTCAGTGTATATACACTGAGGTGTATATACACTGAGGTGTATATCTCAGTGTATATACACTGAGGTGTATATCTCAGTGTATATACACTGAGGTGTATATCTCAGTGTATATACACTGAGGTGTATATCTCAGTGTATATACACTGAGGTGTATATCTCAGTGTATATACACTGAGGTGCATATCTCAGTGTATATACACTGAGGTGTATATCTCAGTGTATATACACTGAGGTGTATATATCAGTGTATATATACTGAAAGGTGTATATCTCAGTGTATATACGCTGAGGTGTATATCTCAGTGTATATACACTGAGGTGTATATCTCAGTGTATATACACTGAGGTGTATATATCAGTGTATATATACTGAAAGGTGTATATCTCAGTGTATATACACTGAGGTGTATATCTCAGTGTATATACACTGAGGTGTATATACACTGAGGTGTATATCTCAGTGTATATACACTGAGGTGTATATCTCAGTGTATATACACTGAGGTGTATATAACACTGAGGTTGTATATCTCAGTGTATATACACTGAGGTGTATATAATCAGTGTATATATACTGAAGGTGTATATCTCAGTGATACATACCTGAGGTGTATATCTCAGTGTATATACACTGAGGTGTATATCTCAGTGTATATACACTGAGGTGTATATATCAGTGTATATATACTGAAAGGTGTATATCTCAGTGTATATACGCTGAGGTGTATATCTCAGTGTATATACGCTGAGGTGTATATATCAGTGTATATACACTGAAAGGTGTATATCTCAGTGTATATATACTGAGAGGTGTATATCTCAGTGTATATACACTGAGAGGTGTATATCTCAGTGTATATTACACTGATGAGGTGTAATGTTATCTCAGTATATACACTGAGAGAGGTGTATATTAGTGTATATACACTGAGAGGTGTATATTAGTGTATATATACTGAGAGGTGTATCTCAGTGTATATACACTGAGGTGTATATCTCAGTGTATATATACTGAGAGGTGTATATACACTGAGGTGTATATACACTGAGGTGTATATCTCAGTGTATATATACTGAGAGGTGTATATCTCAGTGTATATACATTGAGAGGTGTATATTAGTGTATATACACTGAGAGGTGTATATTAGTGTATATATACTGAGAGGTGTATCTCAGTGTATATACACTGAGGTGTATATCTCAGTGTATATATACTGAGAGATGTATATACACTGAGGTGTATATCTCAGTGTATATATACTGAGAGGTGTATATACACTGAGGTGTATATCTCAGTGTATATATACTGAGAGGTGTATATCTCAGTGTATATACACTGAGAGGTGTATATCTCAGTGTATATACACTGAGAGGTGTATATCTGTGTATATACGCTGAGGTTATATATCAGTGTATATATACTGAAAGGGGTATATCTCAGTGTATATACTGAGAGGTGTATATCTCAGTGTATATACATG
>NW_026509215.1:0-14978 GCF_026875155.1 Cherax quadricarinatus
TTTTTAAGAAGGGTTTGAAAATTCCCCCGGGGAAAGGCAAAACGGGGAAAGAGGGTAAAGGGGGCCTCAATGGTTTGGGCCCCCCAAAAGAAACAGGTTTTAAAGGGTAGGGGAGGGCAAAAGTTGGGCGCCGTTAACGAGCTGGTTACAGTAGGATTCAGTCCCAGGGCCGGTGCTGTTTTCTTGGGATTTGTGATCGACAGATGGAAGGAATAGACATGAAATCTCGGTTTGCAGATGATGTGAAGTTGATGAGAAAAAATTCAATTGAACGGGCCCAGCAGAACACAGGGGATCTGGAGGTTTAAAGGCCTGTCACAACTGGCCTTTGGGTTCAACCCACCAGTGCAAAATCATGAAGATTGGTTTAAGGGCAAAGAAGCCACAGACGGAGTACAGTATAGGGGGCAGAGACAAAAACCCATTCAAGGAAAAGGATTCGGACCCTGTACATGTGTACATTAGGCTCATAGGAGTATTCACTCAAGTTTGGTGCCTCAATACCAAGCATGTAAGGAAACGAGAGACAGTGGAACGTTTGCAACCAAACAGTCCCGGAGGTAAGGTTATGTCAACGAGGAAAGTTAAGGGAAATCAAACTGACAAACTGAAGACGGAGAGATAGGGAGATATGATAGCGACGTAAAAATACTGAAGAGAATGACAGGTTGGACATAGCATTTCCCAGAAAATGAGACTCAGCAACAAGGGGGTCACAGTTGGAAGCTGAAGACTCAAATGAACCATAAGGATGGTAGGAAGTATTTCTTCAATCACAGAGTTGTCAGGAAGTGGAATAGTCTGGGAAGTGATGTAGTGAAGGCAGGATCTATACATAGCTTTAAGGAAAGGTATGATAAAGGTCACGGAGCGGGTAGTGTGACCGTGTAGCGGCCAGTGAAGAGGCGGGGCCAGGAGCTGTGACTCGACCCCTGCAACCACAACTAGGTGAGTACACATACACACTTTTAACACAGTTCCACACAAGGGATTAGTGCATAAGCTGGAGGACAAGGCAGGTGTAACAGGGAAGGCACTACACTGGATCAGGGAATACCTGTCGTGAAGACATCAGAGAGTCATCGTAAGAAGCAAAGTGTCAGTATGTGTCTGTGACGAGAGGGGTTCCACAAGTGCTGTTTCTGGTATATGTGAACAATATGACGGAAGAAATACACCGAGAAGTGTCCCTGTTTGCAGATGAGAAAAATTCAATCGGACGAGGACCAGGCAGAATTACAAAGGGATCTGGACAGACTGCAGCCTACTCCAGAAACTTGCTCCTGGAGCTTAACCCCACCAAGTGCAAAGTCATGAAGATTAGGGAAGAGCAAAGAAGACTGCAGACGGAGTGCAATCTAGGGGGTCCAAGACTATGAACCTCTCAAGGAAAAGGATCTTGGGGTGAGCATAACACCGGGCACATCTCCTGAGGCGCACATTAACCATATTACTGCTGCAGCATATGAGTGCCTAGCAAACCTAAGAATAACATTCCGACATCTCAATAAGGAATCGTTCAGGACCCTGTACTCAGTGTATGTCAGGGCTATATTGCAGTACGCAGCATCAGTTTGGAATCAGCACCTATCCAAGCACGTACGGAAATTAGAGAAAGTGCCAGGGTTTGCAACAAGACTAGTCACGGAGCTGTGGGACATGCCCTATGGGGGGGGAGGTTAACGGAAATCGACCTGGCAACACTGGAGGCAGGAGAGATAGGGGGCATATGGTAACGACATATAAAATAGGATAAAGTTCATTGAGCCGGAAGAACGACCTAGTAGCGACCAGTGAAGAGGCGGGGCCAGGAGCTGTGACTCGACCCCTGCAACCACCACTAGGTGAGTACGCACTTGGTCTTATCTCTAACGATCAAAGCTGCGAAATATAGTTACATAATATTGCTACTTTACAGATGTAATCTTCTTGTTTTAGAAAGATGATAAAGAACTGAGACTTGGTTTCGTTAGCAGTTTAAACAAGATGTGTGATCAGCCAAGATGTGCTGCTTACGTTAAAGTGAGTGGTGCTAGTACCAACAGTCTGACTGACAGACTATTAATCAGATCTGGTCTGGGACCGGGCCGCCGGGGCGATCAACTCCAGTATCTAAAGGATGTAAGAAAATGATACGTAGAATGTTCTTCCACAACACTAGTCCCCAGAACTCCCTTCATAATGTATGAGCAAGTGTTTATCTCGTGGGGGTTGATCCAAGTAAGCGGAAGGTAGCTCCAGTTCCCCGCCCTCAAGAGCCCTTCAAGAGCATCAGCGTAGATAGTGATATTATTAACTTCCTTCATACATATTTTCACACAAATGTATTATGTGATCCATAATAAACATTGAGATAATGATCCAACATCAACATGGTACACTAATGTGATCCAGTATCAGTTATAGCAAAAATGCTGTCCAACATCAATATGGAAACACAAATATAATTTAACATCAAATATGGCGTAATGTGATCCAACGTCAACATGGCGACCCTAAATGTGATCCATCATTAACATGGCGAGATCAACATAATTCAACATCAACATGGCGACACAAATGTGATCCAACAACAATATGACGGGCAATAATATAAAACCAACATCAAAGGGCGACACCAATATGATCCAGCATCAAAATAGTAACAATATGATCATTCATCAACATGGTGACACAATATAATTTTGCATCAATTTTCCAACAGTTTAAAGTGATCCCAATATCTTCATGGCAACATAACTTGATTTGAATATCTTCATGGCAACACTAATTTGATCCAATATCTTCATGGGAACACTAATTTGATCCAATATCTTCATGGCAACACTAATTTGATCCAATATCTTCATTTGGCAACACTAAATTTTATCCAATATCTTCATGGCAACACTAATTTGATCCAATATCTTCATGGCAACACTAATTTGATCCAATATTTTTCATGGCAACACTAACTTTATCCAATATCTTCATGGCAACACTAATTTGATCCAATATCTTCATGGCAACACTAATTTGATCCAAAATCTTCATGGCAAACATAATTTGATCCAATATCTTCATGGCAACACTAATTTTATCCAATATCTTTTATGGCAACACTAATTTGATCCAATATCTTCATGGCAACCCCATTTGATCCAATATCTTCATGGCAACACTAATTTGATCCAATATCTTCATGGCAACACTAATTTGATCCAATATCTTCATGGCAACACTAATTTGATCCAATATCTTCATGGCAACACTAATTTGATCCAATATCTTCATGGGGAACACTAATTTGATCCAATATCTTCATGGCAACACTAATTTGATCCATATCTTCATGGAACACTAATTTGATCCAATATCTTCATGGCAACACTAAATTTGATCCAATATCTTCATGGCAACACTAATTTGATCCAATATCTTCATGGCAACACTAATTTGATCCAATATCAACAGAGAAGCACTAAGTGATCCATAGTGATCCTTAGTCAACACGGATTCATTTATGTGATCCATAGTTAACACAGAGGAATAAATATGTCGTATAGTTGAACATTAAAATGGTATAAAATACCGACAGGTTGTTAGGTAAGACACATATGCAACAGTTAGGTATCTTTATTATGAAACGTTTCGCCTACACAGTAGGCTTCTTCAGTCAAGTACAGAAAAGTTGATAGAAGCAGAAGATACTTGAAGACGATGTAATCAGTCCATCACTATGGAACAATGCTCTTCTCCAGACTGAGGGACTGACCACCTCAAAACTTTAAGGGTGATGGACTGATTACATCGTCTTCAAGTATCTTCTGCTTCTATCAACTTTTCTGTACTTGACTGAAGAAGCCTACTGTGTAGGCGAAACGTTTCATAATAAAGATACCTAACTGTTGCATATGTGTCTTACCTAACAACATGTCGTATAGTCGTCATTAACACAGTAACGTAATCCATAGTCAACATGAAAACACTTACGTGATCTAGTCAACATGGAGAGAGTAATGTGACCCATAGTCAACATGGAAGAAGTAATGTGACCCATAGTCAACATGGAAGAAGTAATGTGACCCATAGTCAACATGGAAGAAGTAATGTGATCCATAGCCAACATGGAGAGAGTAATGAGACATAATGTTTCCACGCTAAAGTAAGAGTCAGCAGATCTGCTGCATGATGGTCCAGTCTGAGAGCAAACAGGATCAGAACGTGGCTTGTTTCTTTTCTCTCTTCATGTTGATGGTGGACCACATCAGTGTAACAATGTCGATGATGGATCACATCAGTGTCTCCATGTTGACTACTGATCACATTAGCGTCTGCATAATTACTTTGAATCATATTACTATTTGCATAGTGAATATGGATCACATTTGTGCCCCGATGTTAACTATAGATCACATTAAAGTCTTGAGAATGATTATGGATGACATTAGTTCCACGAGGTTGACTATGGATCACATTAGTTCCACGAGGTTGATTATGGATCACATTAATTCCACGAGTTTATCTATGGATCACATTAGTTTCACGAGGTTGACTGTGGGTCACATTAGTTCCACGAGGTTGACTATGGATCACATTAATTCCACGAGTTTATCTATGGATCACATTAGGTCCACGAGGTTGACTGTGGATCACATTAGTTCCACGAGGTTGATTATGGATCACATTAGTTCCACGAGGTTCACTATGGGCCACATTAGTTCCACGAGGTTGACTGTGGATCACATTAGTTCAACGATGTTAACTCTGGATCACACTAGTTCCACGAGGTTGACTGTGGATCACATTAGTTCCACGAGGTTGACTGTGGATCACATTAGTTCCACGAGGTTGATTATGGATCACATTAGTTATACGAGGTTGACTATGGATCACATTAGTTCCACGAGGTTGGCTATGGGTCACATTAGTTCCACGAGGTTGACTGTGGCTCACAGTAGGTCCACGAGGGTGACTGTGGATCACATTAGATTCACGATGTTGACAGTAGATCACATTAGTTCCACGAGGTTGATTATGGATCGCACTAGTTCCACGATGTTAATTGTGGGTCACATTAGTTCCACGATGTTGACTGTGGATCACATTAGTTCAACGATGTTAACTGTGGATCACATTAGTTCCACGAGGTAGACTGTGGATCACATTAGCTCCACGATGTTGACCGTGGATCACATTAGTTCCACGAGGTTGACTCTGGATCACATTAGTTCCACGAGGTTGACTGTGGATCACATTAGTTCCACGATGTTGACTCTGGATCACATTAATTCCAGGAGGTAGACTGTGGATCACATTAGTTCCACGATGTTGACACTGGATCACATTAGTTCCACGAGCTTGACTGTGGATCACATTAGATTCACGATGTTGACTCTGGATCACATTAGTTCCACGAGGTCGACTGTGGATCACATTATATCCACGAGGTTGACTGTGGATCACATTAGTTCCATGTTGTTGACTGAGGATCACATTAGTTCCACGCTGTTGAGTGTGGATCACATTAGTTCCACGATGTTGACGATCACATTAGTTCCACGATGTTGACTCTGGATCACATTAGTTCCAAGAGGTTGACTATGGATCACATGAGTTCCAAGAGGTTGACTATGGATCACATTAGTTCCACGAGGTTGACTCTGGATCACATGAGTTCCACCAGGTTGACTCTGGATCACAGTAGTTCCACGAGGATCACATTAGTTCCACGAGGTTGACTCTGGATCACATGAGTTCCACCAGGTTGACTCTGGATCACAGTAGTTCCACGAGGATCACATTAGTTCCACGAGGTTGACTCTGAATCACATTAGTTCCACGAGGTTGACTCTGGATCACATTAGTTCCACGAGGTTGACTCTTGATCACAGTAGTTCCACGAGGTTGACTCTGGATCACATTCTTTCTAACATTCCCGTCATCACATTAACATGAGTGGTGCTTCCTTTAGGTTAGCTATATTAATGATGCCATCAGATGTAGGCCTATATCCTTCATTATAGAATATATAATTAAAGGCATTATTTATTTTTGGAGAAGTATTTTGCAAAGCCAGGAAAATTAATTATATTTTAATTATTATTATAATCCTGGAGAGGTCATAATTAACAGGGATCATATAACGTCTGTCATCACAGCTTACGGAGACAGATTAATATGAAAATGTGTAAATAATCTATTACTTTATAAATGATATGATCTTTGGAACACCATAAAGACAAGTTCATTCATCTATACTTATTTTTTTTTTGGTTTACAGATATTTTGTGTGTGAATCAGAACCTCTGTAAGATCTTGGTCTCTTGAACAAGAAGTTTGATTTCAGTGTTTTTTTTTTTTTTTTTTTTTTTTTTGCCGTAAGTTATTTTTTGTGACTACTTCAATGGGTCTTGAAGGATGACGTGTCATGTGTTGTCATGTATTGTCATGTGCTGTTATGTGCTGTGACATGTATTGTCTTGTGCTGTTATGTGCTGTGTCATGTATTGTCTTGTGCTGTTATGTGATGTGTCATGTATTGTCTTGTGCTGTTATGTGATGTGTCATGTATTGTCTTGTGCTGTTATGTGCTGTTATGTGCTGTCATGTTCTGTCGTGTACTGTGGTAGATCACCACTCATGCTTTATCATATACTGTGCTGGATCACCACGCATGTACTGTCAGGTACCATGTGGATCACCACTCACGTAACTTCATGTGATGTGAATCACCACTCATGTACTCTCATGTTCTGTGTTGTTATCCCTCATGTACTGTGACCTGGTAGGTCACCACTCATTACTATCACATACTGGGTTTGATCACCACTCATGTCCTGTGCTTGTTCTCCACCCAGGTACTATCATGTACTTTGGTGGTTCACCACTCATTTACTCTCATGTGCTTTAGTGGTTCACACATGTACTGTAATGTACTTTGGTGGTTAATCACTCACGTAATGTCATGTACATTGGTGGGTCACCACTCGTGTACTGCAGTACGCTGTACTTCAGTCATCTCAATATCCTGTGATACTGTACAGTCAACTTAATAACCATGGCTACACTACACTCACTACAGCATCCAGGGCTACACTACACTCACTACAGCATCCAGGGCTACACTACACTCACTACAGCATCCAGGGCTACACTACACTCACTACAGCATCCAGGGCTACACTACACTCACTACAGCATCCAGGGCTACACTACACTCACTACAGCATCCAGGGCTACACTACACTCACTACAGCATCCATGGCTACACTACACTCACTACAGCATCCAGGGCTACACTACACTCACTACAGCATCCAGGGCTACACTACACTCACTACAGCATCCAGGGCTACACTACACTCACTACAGCATCCAGGGCTACACTACACTCACTACAGCATCCAGGGCTACACTACACTCACTACAGCATCCAGGGCTACACTACACTCACTACAGCATCCAGGGCTACACTACACTCACTACAGCATCCAGGGCTACACTACACTCACTACAGCATCCAGGGCTACACTACACTCACTACAGCATCCAGGGCTACACTACACTCACTACAGCATCCAGGGCTACACTACACTCACTACAGCATCCAGGGCTACACTACACTCACTACACTATACTCACTACAGCATCCAGGGCGACACTACACTCGCTACAGCGTCCAGGGCTACACTATACTCACTACAGCATCCAAGGTTACACTACACTCGCGACACCATCCAGGGCTACAATACACTCACTGCAGAATCCAGGGCTACACTACACCCGCTACAGTATTCAGGGCTACACTACAGTCACTACAGCATCCACGGCTACACCACTCACTACAGCATCCACGGCTACACTACTCACTACAGCATCCACGACTACAATACTCACTACAGCATCCAGGGCTACACTACTCACTACAGCATACAGGGCTACACTACTCACTACAGCATCCACGGCTACACTACTCACTACAGCATCCACGGCTACACTACTCACTACAGCATCCACGGCTACACTACTCACTACAGCATCCACGGCTACACCACTCACTACAGCATCCAGGGCTACACTACTCACTACAGCATCCAAGGCTTCACTACGCACTACAGCATCCAGGGCTACACTACTCACTACAGCATCCAAGACTACACTACTCACTACAGCATCCAGGGCTACACTACTTACTACAGCATCTACGGCTACACTACTCACTACAGCATCAAAGGCCTTCACTACTCACTACAGCATCCAAGGCTACACTACTCACTACAGCATCCACGGCTACACTACCCACTACATCATCCAAGGCTTCACTACTCACTACAGCATCCAAGGCTACACTACTCACTACAGCATCCACGGCTACACTACTCACTACAGCATCCACGGCTACACTACTCACTACAGCATCCACGGCTACACTACCCACTACATCATCCAAGGCTTCACTACTCACTACAGCATTCAAGGCTACACTACTCACTACAGCATCCACGGCTACACTACTCACTACAGCATCCATGGCTACACTACTCACTACAGCATCCACGGCTACACTACTCACTACAGCATCCACGGCTACACTACTCACTACAGCATCCAAGGCTACACTACTCACTACAGCATCCAAGAGTACACTACTCACTACAGCATCCAAGGCTACACTACTCACTTCAGCATCCAAGGTTACACTACTCACTACAGCATCCACGGCTACACTACTCAACTGCCAGCATACATAAGGGGGATTACCAACAGACCCCTGGCAGTCTTCAAGCTGGCACTGGACAAGCACCTAAAGTCGGTACCTGACCAGCCGGGCTGTGGCTCGTACGTTGGTTTGCGTGCAGCCAGCAGTAACAGCCTGGTTGATCAGGCTCTGATCCACCGGGAGGCCTGGTCACAGACCGGGCCGCGGGGGCGTTGACCCCCGGAACTCTCTCCAGGTAAACTCCAGGTAATAGCATGCAAGACTACACTACTCACTACAGCATCCACGGCTACACTACTCACTACAGCATCCACGGCTACACTACTCACTACAGCATCCAAGACTACACTACTCATTGCAGCATCCAAGGCTACGCTACTCACTACAGCATCTAAGACTACACTACTCACTACAGCATCCAAGGCTACACTACTCACTACAGCATCCAAGGCTACACTACTCACTACAGCATCCAAGGCTACACTACTCACTACAGCATCCAAGCTACACTACTCACTACAGCATCCAAGGCTACACTACTCACTAAAGCATCCAGGGCTACACTATTCAATACAACATCAACGGCCATAGTTTACAGTAAGTGCATATTACAACTGTAAACATCTGGAGTAATCAGTACAGTAAGTGATAATGGTTACAATAACTTTAACTTCTTCAGCTGACACTGAACCATGACACTTGAGCTGATACTGCCCCCATGACACGGAAGTTGACACTGCGCCTGCCTGACACTGTAACTGACACTGTAACTGACACTGTAGCTGACACTGTAGCTGACACTCTAGCTACGACTGAAGCTGACATTGCATCTGACACTATCTTGCTACCGATCATCCGGTTCACTACTGACACATGACATAAGCTTTTCTGGATAGAAATATTTACCACTAATCATTATCCCATACTGTGTAGTGAATGATTGGGTACCTGCCACCACTCTCCCATACAGTGTACTGAATGACAGTGTACCTGCCACCACTCTCCCATACAGTGTAGTGAATGACAGTGTACCTGCCACCACTCTCCAATACAGTGTAGTGAATGACTGGGTACCTCCCACCACTCTCCCACACAGTGTAGTGAATGACTGGGTACCTCCCACCACTCTCCCACACAGTGTAGTGAATGACTGGGTACCTCCCACCACTCTCCCATACAGTGTAGTGAGTGACTGGGTACCTCCCACAACTCTCCCATACAGTGTAGTGAATGACTGGGTACCTACCACCACTAACCCATACAGTGTAGTGAATGACTGGGTACCTCCCACCACTCTCCCATACTGTGTAGTGAATGATCAGGTGCCTCCCAGCACTCTCTCATACTGTGTAGTGAATGACCAGGGGCCTCCCACCACTCTCCCACACAGTGTAGTGAATGACTGGATACTTCCCACCACTCTGCCATACGGAATAGAGAATGACCGAGTGACTCACACCACTCTCCCATATTGTGTAGTGAATGACTGGTCACCTCCCAGCACTCTCCCATACTGTGTAGTGAATGACTAGTCACCTCCCAGCACTGTCCCATACTGTGTAGTGAACCGGCTCGGCATCGTCCCATACTCTGTAGTGAATGACTGGTCACCTCCCGGCACTGTCCCATACTATGTAGTGAATGGCTGGTCACCTCCCAGCACAGTCCCATACTGTGTAGTGAATGACTGGTCACCTCCCAGCACTGTCCCATACTGTGTAGTGACTGGTCATATCCCAGCACTGTCCCATACTGTGTAGTGAATGGCTGGTCACATCCCGGCACTGTCCCATACTGTGTAGTGGATGACTGGTCACTTCCCGGCACTGTCCCATACTGTGTAGTGAATGACTGGTCACCTCCCAGCACTGTACCATACTGTGTAGTGAATGACTGGTCACCTCCTGGCACTGTCCCATACTGTGTAGTGAATGACTGGCCACCTCCCAACCCTGTCCCATACTGTGTACTGAATGACTGGTCACCTCCCAGCACTGTACCATATGTGTAGTGAATGACTGGTCACCTCCCAGCATTGTCCCATACTGTGTAGTGAATGACTGGTCACCTCCCGGCACTGTCCCATACTGTGTAGTGAATGACTGGTCACCTCCCAGCCCTGTCCCATACTGTGTAGTGAATGACTGGTCACTTCCCGGCACTGTCCCATATTTTGTAGTGAATGACTGGTCACCTCCCGGCACTGTCCCATACTGTGTAGTGAATGACTGGTCACCTCCCGGCACTGCCCCATACTGTGTAGTGAATGACTGGTCACTTTCCGGCACTGTCCCATACTGTGTAGTGAATGACAGGTCACTTCCCGTCACCGTCCCATACTGTGTAGTGAATGACTGGTCACATCCGAACCCTGTCCCATGCTGTGTAGTGAATGACTGGTCACCTCCCGGCACTGTCCCATACTGTGTAGTGAATGACTGGTCACTTTCCGGCACTGTCCCATACTGTGTAGTGAATGACTGGTCACTTCCCGTCACCGTCCCATACTGTGTAGTGAATGACTGGTCACCTCCGAACCATGTCCCATGCTGTGTAGTGAATGACTGGTCACTTTCCGGCACTGTCCCATACTGTGTAGTGAATGACTGGTCACTTTCCGGCACTGTCCCATACTGTGTAGTGAATGACTGGTCACTTCCCGTCACCGTCCCATACTGTGTAGTGAAAGACTGGTCACCTCCGAACCATGTCCCATGCTGTGTAGTGAATGACTGGTCACCTCCCGGCACTGTCCCATACTATATAGTGAATGGTCACCTCCCAGCACTGTCCCATACTGTGTAGTAAATGACTGGCCACTTTCCGGGACTGTCCCATACTGTGTAGTGAATGACTGGTCACTTCCCAGCACTGTCCCATACTGTGTAGTGAATGACTGATCACTTCCCACCACTGTCCTATACTGTGTAGTGAATGAGTGGTCACTTCCCACCACTGTCCTATACTGTGCCGTAAATGACTGGTCACTTCCCGGCACTGTCCCATACTGTGCAGTGAATGACTGATCACTTCACAGCACTGTCCAATACTGTGTAGTGAATGACTGGTCACTTCCCAGCACTGCCCCATACTGTGTAGTGAATGACTGGTCACTTCCCAGCACTGTCCCATACTGTGTAGTGAATGACTGGTCACTTCCCAGCACTGTCCTATACTGTGTAGTGAATGACTGGTCACTTCCCAGCACTGTCCCATACTGTGTAGTGAATGACTGGTCACTTCCCAGTATTGTCCTATACTGTGTAGTGAATGACTTGTCACCTCCAAGCACCCAGAAGCTGGTGTACGACACGTAGCAGCTGCTACGTTACGTTCAGTAGCTGTATTACACCCAGTATCTGGAGTGTTGCACCCAGGAGCTGGAGTGTTACACCCAGTAGCTGGAGAGTTACACCCAGTAGCTGGAGTGTTACACACAGTAGCTGGAGTGTTACACCCAGTAGCTGGAGTGTTGCACCCAGTAGCTGCGTGTTATACCCAGCAGCTGGAGTGTTACACATAGTAGCTTGAGTGTTACATCCAGTAGCTGGAGTGTTACACCCAGTAGCTGGAGTGTTACACCCTAGTATGTGGAGTGTTGCCCCCAGTAGCTGGAGTGTTACACCCAGCAGCTGGAGTGTTACACCCAGTAGCTGGAGTGTTACGCCCAGTATCTGGAGTGTTGCACCCAGTAGCTGGGTGTTATACCAAGTATCTGGAGTGTTACGCCCAGTATCTGGAGTGTTGCACCCAGTAGCTGGGTGTTATACCCAGTAGCTGGAGTGTTACACCCAGCAGCTGGAATGAAGATTGAGACACTTATGCAGCATATGGGAATCTTTATTCAGGAAACGTTTCGCACACAGTGGCTTCATCAGTCCAATACAAAGAGGAAGGCGTAAGGAGAGGAGGAGAATGAGGTAATCAGTCCCTCAACCTGGAGTCGATGTGTTCAGTCCATCAATCTTGTAGAATGTACAGCATAGGGCCGTAGACGTGGCTTATATACTGTAGTGAGGTGACGTGAAGCAGATGGAGGCGGGGTCATAGTGGTACCATCCACTAGTCGAAGTAGGTCTTCGTCCAAAGGTTGAACAAGTGTTGAAGAATTCTTTGTAACAAGATCCCATGATGCTGCAGTGTCTGACAGTTGTAATGAATGGTTTGAAAAACCGACAAGTTGAAGATTGAGACACTTATGCAGCATATGGGAATCTTTATTCAGGAAACGTTTCGCCACACAGTGGCTTCATCAGTCCAATACAAAGAGGAAGGCGTAAGGAGAGGAGGAGAATGAGGTAATCAGTCCCTCAACCTGGAGTCGATGTGTTCAGTCCATCAATCTTGTAGAATGTACAGCATAGGGCCGTAGACGTGGCTTATATACTGTAGTGAGGTGACGTGAAGCAGATGGAGGCGGGGTCATAGTGGTACCATCCACTAGTCGAAGTAGGTCTTCGTCCAAAGGTTGAACAAGTGTTGAAGAATTCTTTGTAACAAGATCCCATGATGCTGCAGTGTCTGACAGTTGTGATGAATGGTTGAAAAACCGACAAGTTGAAGATTGAGACACTTATGCAGCATATGGGAATCTTTATTCAGGAAACGTTTCGCCACACAGTGGCTTCATCAGTCCAATACAAAGAGGAAGGCGTAAGGAGAGGAGGAGAATGAGGTAATCAGTCCCTCAACCTGGAGTCGATGTGTTCAGTCCATCAATCTTGTAGAATGTACAGCATAGGGCCGTAGACGTGGCTTATATACTGTAGTGAGGTGACGTGAAGCAGATGGAGGCGGGGTCATAGTGGTACCATCCACTAGTCGAAGTAGGTCTTCGTCCAAAGGTTGAACAAGTGTTGAAGAATTCTTTGTAACAAGATCCCATGATGCTGCAGTGTCTGACAGTTGTGATGAATGGTTTGAAAAACCGACAAGTTGAAGATTGAGACACTTATGCAGCATATGGGAATCTTTATTCAGGAAACGTTTCGCCACACAGTGGCTTCATCAGTCCAATACAAAGAGGAAGGCGTAAGGAGAGGAGGAGAATGAGGTAATCAGTCCCTCAACCTGGAGTCGATGTGTTCAGTCCATCAATCTTGTAGAATGTACAGCATAGGGCCGTAGACGTGGCTTATATACTGTAGTGAGGTGACGTGAAGCAGATGGAGGCGGGGTCATAGTGGTACCATCCACTAGTCGAAGTAGGTCTTCGTCCAAAGGTTGAACAAGTGTTGAAGAATTCTTTGTAACAAGATCCCATGATGCTGCAGTGTCTGACAGTTGTGATGAATGGTTTGAAAAACCGACAAGTTGAAGATTGAGACACTTATGCAGCATATGGGAATCTTTATTCAGGAAACGTTTCGCCACACAGTGGCTTCATCAGTCCAATACAAAGAGGAAGGCGTAAGGAGAGGAGGAGAATTAGGTAATCAGTCCCTCAACCTGGAGTCGATGTGTTCAGTCCATCAATCTTGTAGAATGTACAGCATAGGGCGTAGACGTGGCTTATATACTGTAGTGAGGTGACGTGAAGCAGATGGAGGCGGGGTCATAGTGGTACCATCCACTAGTCGAAGTAGGTCTTCTTTGGACGAAGACCTACTTCGACTAGTCACCGTCACCTCACTACAGTATATAAGCCACGTCTACGGCCCTATGCTGTACATTCTACAAGATTGATGGACTGAACACATCGACTCCAGGTTGAGGGACTGATTACCTCATTCTCCTCCTCTCCTTACGCCTTCCTCTTTGTATTGGACTGATGAAGCCACTGTGTGGCGAAACGTTTCCTGAATAAAGATTCCCATATGCTGCATAAGTGTCTCAATCTTCAACTTGTCGGTTTTTCAAACCATTCATCACAGCAGCTGGAATGTTACACCCAGTAGCTGGAGTGTTACACCCAGTAGCTGGAGTGTTATACCCAGCAGCTGGAGTGTTACACCCAGTAGCTGGAGTGTTACACCCAGTAGCTGGTGTGTTACACCTAGTTTTGACGGTGTGTTACACCAGTATCTGGTGTGTTACTCCCCGTAGGGTGGTGTGTTTTACACCCAGGGAAAGGCAGTGTGTTACACCCAGTAGCTGGTGTGTTACACCAGAAGCTGGTTTTATCACACCCAGAAGTGGTGTATCACACCCCGTTTGCTGGAGTGTTACACCCAGTAGCTGGTGTGTTCGCCCAGTATCTGGAGTGTTGCACCCAGTAGCTGGTGTTACACCCGTAGATTGTGTTACATAAAAAGCTGGGGGTTTCACTCAATATTTT
>NW_026509218.1:0-14955 GCF_026875155.1 Cherax quadricarinatus
GCCCCTTTCCCTTCAGTTCGGTATGAAACCCTTGTGGACCGTCATCGAGTCCCGTCCACCAAAAAACCTGTTCAGCTTTTCCTAAAACGATTGGGTTTTAACTTGCCCGCTCCATTTTTTTCCCGAGCATGGGCCTTCACGGGGCCATTTGACAGACCCGTCTCCCTTCAGCCTTGAGAGGAGTCTCAGGTAAACCGCTGACAGTTCGCGTGCACAACGCTAAAATTTTGTGTCCAGGTCAAAACTTTTTCCAAAATTTTTTACGTAGAGGGGTTTGGGGGCATGTGACCTGCCATGGGGTTTAAAAACCATGGCAGATCTTAACCCGTTTAGACCCAGTGAGGGGAAAGGGGAATCAACGAGTGGATGTCCCTTTTCTGGGGCGTGCGCTTGGGCCCACTACGTGCTACCTGTCTCAGAGTATGCACATGTTTAGAATCTTTGGGAAAACCGGGGCCCCCTAGACATTTCCCCGGGGGCGGTCCCTTTTCCTGTCGACCTCGTAGTGAGCTCGTTGCCCACACCTCCGGCCACCAGCCGTAGTTTTCCCCTGAAAACCCTTGGGGGGCCCCCGTCAACCTTCACTCTAACTCTGACCTGTTGTTTGAGCCATCAGTTTTCAAGCCGCAGTACCCTGCGGGAGCGACTGTTGACTCGTGTCATGGGATCACGAGCAGAGTTACGCTTGTACAAAGTTGACGTCATTTTTCAGCTAACTCCTCCCCCTGTTACGGGGTCGTAGCAAGCTTTTTAAAGGGGAAACCGTGTGTTGACAACGAACTGCCGATCAAGGGCCTCTCCCTTTAACCATCCTTGCACCATGCAAAAGTGGTAAATTTTCAAGTCCCCTTTTTGTCAAAATCTAGCCGGAATTTCCCCGGGAAGAAACCTCACTTGTCGACCCTTTTAATTTCCCCCCTCCCGGGAGAGGGAGGGTGAAGCCCCCGCTGACTTCCTTGTAGGGGAGTTCTCCCAGGCGGTCCTGCTGACTCTTCCAACACCCGGCCCTGAGGGATGATCACTTGACAGCTATCCTGAAGAGGTCCCAAAAATTTTCCAGGTTCTAAATCGGCACTTTTCTGCAGTTGCACTAGATGGTGGTCGAGGGGTTTGACCCCCTGATCCTCACCGATTCCACTGAAAAAAAGGTACTAAACCCATTTATTCCCTGCGTATCCCTGCCACATGCGCAAAGGTTTTCGCCGAAGAACTCATTACAGGGATGCTCCGTGATGGAGTTTTTGAGGAGCCCCTTCCCCGGGGAATGCTCCCCTTTTTTTTGGTTCCCAAAAAAGACGGAACCTGGCGCCCTGTTATCGTTACGGAAACTGAATGCAGCCACCCAACCGCTTTCCTTCCCGTTCTGAACGACCTTTGCAGAACATGGGCGATAATAAGGTCTTTTCAACTCTTGATTTTTTCAAGGTTTCTGGAGATCCCCCCGGAAAAGCAAAGTTGACAGCTTTCTCTACCCAAAACGGCATTACCTTCAGGGGATGCCCTTCGGCTTGCGGGGAAGCCCAATCACGTTTAGTCTTTGTGGAAAATTTTTCCCGACCCTCCTAGGTGCACGTTCAGGGTCTACCTGGATGATCTCAAGTCATGTCGCCGATGCCCCGTCACATCTAGAAATTGACAGGGATTGGACATTAGCTCAGGCAAACAAAGGGGAAAAGCCTCCAAATTTTCATTTCCCCCGGGGGAAATAAAATTTCTGGGTCACGATAACTCAAAATGGCAAAAAGACGGACGAGTCTTAAATCTCGGCCGTGCAAAAATTCCCAGACCCAGCGGGGGATGCAGTAGGTCCTTCAACCCCTGGCGGTTTCTACCGCACCTTTACGCATTTTCTCCACCTTTGCGCACCCCTGACACGCTTACTCAAGAAGGATCCCCCTTTTGGGGACGGTGATCGGGGAACGAGCTTTTGTATTCTTAAGAACAAGTTAACATCACCCCCAAACCCTAAAATTCCCGATTTCACCAGGCATTTACCTTTGACGACTGAGCCAGCAAAGTTGGCATCGGGCAGTCTTGTCAAAATTAATGTAAGCAAAACCTATTGCCTATGCTACCCCTGTTCTTACTAAAGCGGGAAGCAATTATTCAGTGACAGGCTAGAAAACTTTAGCCATTGTATGGGCCCTGAGTCATTTCGGGATATACATCATTACCATAAAATTTATACAGTCATTTACCCCTTTTTGGCCCTTTTTGCGAAAAAAACCCTCGGGGAAAGCATGCTCGGGGGTCGCTCACGTTCAATGCTACAACCCTGAAATTTGCTATGTCCCGGTAAGCAAAATGTTTAGCTGAGCCCTTGTCGAAATATACATTCGTGAGTGTCGCCAAATTTTTTCTCTTTTTGGGGTCCGGGGCCCAACGAAGGGGCCCTGTTGGCCCCCATCCTTCGTTTCCTGACCAAGGAGGACTTTTACTTTCAGGGCAAATCTCCTGTTCCACTGAAGGATTTGGTGGTCAACCAAGGGGTACTGTGCCGTGTTGCACAGCTGGTGGAAAAACCCCCGGGAGAACCGTATACCCAATGGGGATACCAATCCATGATCCACTATCTGGGTTGATCCACAATGTCCCAGGTGTAGCGCACCCCGGGGAAGGCCGAGATCAAACAGGCACGAAAAGAAATTTTTCTGGGCCTAACTGCAGCGACATTCCAACATGTAACCCTGTGTTGTTTGCCTACAGAAAAAGGGTACCATTACGGGCCAACCCCATTCTAAAGTACCCCTTCAAAGGAGCCTGGGGGAGAACTTCTGTCGAGGTTTTACGAACTTTCCGACCTCGGAGAAGGGGAAAAAAGCATGCTTGTAATGGTAGAAACTTGACGTGGTACAGTGAATATACCCATTCCTATAAAAACCGCTGAACGGTCGCTAGTGCCTTTCCGTGAGCATGTTTGTTCTTCGTAAATACTTTGCCAGTGTCCTTCTTCAGCAATGGGGTCTGAGTTTTAAATGGCATAATGCGGGATCTTTGCTCAATTCAACATTTTTCAGCGCCAGTACTCAGCCCCCTGCGAGAAATTTGGTCTTTGCTGAACGAAACAAATCCCCAAATTTCCTGGAGGTGCTCAGGTAACCGTTAACCCAAGTTGTACTACATGGGTTTTAAAGGCTTTCCCAGATGTTCAGTGTACATTAAATTCCTCCCTCAACAGCTCGATCGGTGGGGGACACCTCATTTTGCTTTGTATGGCTTTTGACAAGCGTTACCAAATGAAATTCTGTTTACTCCACCTAGACCTACTTACGATACTGATAACCCAAGTGTAGTAAAGATGAGGACAACGCAGCTTGTCTTCCACGGGTACGAGAGAACCTTATGAAAGCTACTGATAGGTTTCCGTCTGAGCGCAATGCCCGCCCCAAGGAAAGCAAAGTGGAACCAGGTTGCAAAGTTATGTTGCTCAACCCAGTGCAGACCCCAGGTATGCACAAACTTGTCCCAAAGTTTGTGGGTCCTTACCATGTCCTACGACAACTCCGTGGCAATGGTTCGAGGTGAGGGAGATTGCTACGGGAACTATCAAGGAAGCCCACCTTGATCACATGAAGTATGGGGCCCCAAATATGCAGGGCCGAAGCAGAGCTGGAGCGCGTGCGTTGCAACGCCACGTTCAGACTAAGTTTAGGACAAAACCGTCTACCCTTCCCCCACTACTACTGGTACGGAAGACGGCCCAGTAAGGCTCCATACTTATGGGCCTGCGACCCAGGACAACAGTCATTTCTGTGACATTGACGTACCTACTGACTTGTCTGACCCCCTACGCTAGTTATGCTAATTGTTTGCTTGCAGAAATGGGTTAAATGCACACACATTGTATAGCTAGTCGATAATAGAGTTAGGGTGGACAACATCATGTAATTATGTAAATATTTTTAGAAGGGTTCCCCAGAGTGTAATGAATTCCATGGATATAGTATTATTGTACATTATGTGCACCAGTGTTTTATAACAAAAAAAAAAAAAACCCCTGTATTACGGTCAGGGCATTTGCTGCCCTCTGAGTCACAGTCACACCTTAGGAAATGCTACTGTCAGTCATTGTTTGCAGATGTGAGGGTGCAACAAACGTTCGTAGAAGAGTGGTCAACTGATGTTCAGCCCTGCGGAAAACCCTGTATATAGAAGATTTTAGTTCCAGTGCTGACGTCCCCGGGACTCTCACTCGATGAAACAGCGCGGGCAAACCAGTTTCTCTTCCCCCTGGATGGGAAGAGTTTTTTTTGCCTGATGCATTTGTATGTCCATTTTTGATTTACTAGTGAGCGAAAGCCAGTCCCTCTGGGGTAGCTAGTGTACGTAATTCCTTTATACCTACGGGCCCACCAGTATTGTCGCGTCGGGACGACGCGCGGTAGGGGGCCGAGCGAAATGTAGACAGCCTGTACTGTCTGCACAGACAGTCCATGCTGTCTGCCAGCTTAGTTCATATTTCGCGCCACTCAGGTGCCGCCCTCTGTAGCCAGGCCTCTAGGTAGGCACGCCCCTGCCGCCCCCATGCCTCCCCCTTTCTTTCCTAGGCTGACCGACTTGAGAGACACAGGTGCTCCCCCTCCAAGGGACTGGTTTTGCGGTCACTCCCTCACACTGCCCGTTGTGTACTCACTCCTACCCAATTAAACCCAAACTAGTCCACGGCCGTATCTTTGTCCCTTTGCGCTACCTTCATCGGCACTAAACCGCTGTTCAACAGTAAGAACAGCAATAACACCCCCACCCGGGTGCACCCTGCCCCCCTCCCCGCGCCCCCCACGCCCCCCGCGCCCCCCCGCGCCCCCCCGCCCGTCGGCCGACCCACCGCCCCACCGCCCCCCTCGCGCCCCGCCCGCGCCTTCTGCTGCCCCTTCTGCAGCGTCGTCCGGATCGCCCCCGCGCCCCGAAATTTTTTTTCCGATTTTTTCGAATTTTTTTTTAATTTCATTTGCTCTCCTGGGTTTCAAATTTTTGAGGTTCCCCCTCCCACTTTCACCCCCATCCCAATTTTTTTTTCGAATTTCTTTTCTTATGCTCTCCTCGAATCAAGTTTTCTCGATAATACAAAGACTCCAATTCCTCGGATCAAATTTTTGGGTTCCCCCTCTGGGGGTAAGCATTCAAATGAACTCCCACTTGCATCCCAATTTCTTTTTTTCGAATTTCATTTTCTTATGATCTCCTTGGATCAAGTTTTTGGATACCCCCCCCCTCTGGGTATAAGCATTCAGAATGGACTCCCACTTCAACCCCATTTTTTTTTCTCGATATCAAAATAATACAAAGACTCTACTTCCTTGGATCAAGTTTTCTCGTTAATACAAAGACTTCATCTCCTCGGATCAAGTTTTTTGGATTCCTTCCTATGGGGTTTCGAAATTCTTATGATCTCCTTGGATCAAGGTTTTCTCCTCCATCTCCTTGGATCAAAGGTTTTCTCGATAATACAAAGACTCCATCTCCTCGGATCAAGCTTTTGGTTTCCCCCCTCTGGGGGTAAGCATTCAAATGAACTCCTCCTATGAGGCATGGTACTCTCTCTTACTACAGGTCTAAACAAGTGTGACGTCAGTATTCCTCTCATTAATGTAAAATGAACTAAAAAGTGTGTTTACTCGGCGGTCAGTGACGTCACGTGATGACCTCACACATACAGGCTGAATCTTGTCGACTTCCCCCTATGTCAATGACGTCACGTGATGACCTCACACACAGGCTGAATCTTGTCGACTTCCCCCTATGTCAATGACGTCACGTGATGACCCCGCACACAGGCTGAATCTTGTCGACTTCCCCCCTACACTTTTCATTAAACAACATAGGGAAAACTTTTTCACTCTTAACCCAGGTTAATCCAAATAATTTCACATTTTTTTCGTTAATACCCACAACAATCCACAATTTCTTTACAACACAAGTCTAGACATTTTTCTCGTTTTAACTATTTCATCTCAGGTCACTCCCCACGAAGTAACCTTCTCTCTCTCCTCCTCCCAAACCCTCACACTCCCACCAACACCTCACAATTTTCACT
Source organism: Cherax quadricarinatus (assembly GCF_026875155.1). Lineage (NCBI taxonomy): Eukaryota > Metazoa > Arthropoda > Malacostraca > Decapoda > Parastacidae > Cherax > Cherax quadricarinatus. Next base: position 6,035 of record NW_026509218.1, read on the forward strand.
CATAACCCCCCAATTTTCTCGTTTTAACTATTTCATCAGAAAGTCACCACAACACTTATAACCACTTTTCGATAAATTCACTAGTCACAATTTTACATATTACGAAGTTAATACGCACACACACCTCATTTTTACTTGAACAACTTCAAAACACTCTCATAAATATTTTAATACTCACAAAAAAAACCTTTGAACATTTCCAAACAACAATGAAACACTTCCAAGACAACATTTTGAATACTCCCAAATAAGGATTTGACAGCTCTAATTTATCTACACTTACACATTTCATTAAATTACAACTCATCCCCCAAAAATCCTCCTCAGTCTCCAGACTTCACAACATTATCACAAAAACTAAAATCAAACACTTTACTTTAAACATCACCAAAAAAACACCCTCAATTGTCTTTAAAAAACTCCAAAAACATCATTCGAACACCCCCCAAAATCACCTCTGAATATCTCAGAACACCTTCATAAGTACTCTTGCACATCATTTTTAACACCCTTCAAAAACACCTTTGAACATTTCCAAACAACACTGAAACACTTCCAAAACACCATTTGAGTACTCCCAAATTACGCCACTGATACTACTAAAACACCACTGAATACACTCAAAACACCACCAAATCACCTAAACTAAGATCAACACCCACATCCCACATCACCCACAACCCACAACACCCACAACACCCACAACCCACAACACCCACACCCCACAATTTTTTTTTCGTTTTAACTAATTTCATCAGAAAAAGGGACAACAACAACCCACTTATAATATCTTTTTCGGTATCTCTAGTTCTACAACAACACCCCCAACACCCACAACCCACAACACCCACACCCCACAATTTTCTCGTTTAACTAATTTCATCAGAAAAAGTCACATCAACAACCCACTTATAACATCTTTTTTCGGGAAACTCTAGTTCGACAACAACACCACCCAAAACCCACATCCCACAACACCCACAAAACCCCCATCACCCACCAACCCCCCAACACACACAAAATCACATCACCCACACCCCACAACACACACAACCCCCCCACATCACCCACACCCCACAATTTTGTTTTTTCTCGTTTTAACTAATTTCATCAGAAAGTCACAAAAAAAACCCACAACTTATAATCACACCTTTGAATAACCTCAAAACACCATTTGAGTACTCCCAAATACACCACTGAATACTACTAAAAAAACCACTGAATACACTCAAAACACCACCAAAACACCATAAACTAAGATCAACACCCCCATCCCACAAACCCACAACCCACAACACCCACATCCCACATCACCCACAACCCACATCACCAACAACTCACAATTTTTTCTCGTTTTAACTAATTTCATCAGAAAAAGTCACAAAAAACAACCCACTTATATCATCTTTTTTGGTATCTCTAGTTCGACTACATTACCCACAACCCTCATCAATTACCAATTTATTCACAATTTTTTTCCCCTTCTTTTTACTGAATCTTAAATGTAATACACATTTCCTCTTTACATTACTAAAATTCTAATAAAATTCTCTCCATACCCAGGTCCTTGTATCCACATAAATTGATATTATACTCGTATCAACTAATCTCACTACCCAACTACTGCGACATGTTTCAACACCATCCATTCTTTTCCAATATATCATAACTTTTCAATTATATAATTTCTTTTTAAAATATTCACACATTACCTTTATTTTCAGTTAAAAACTCCCCTATTTCATTAAATTTCTAATACAACCCTTCCCCCTACCCTCTCCATCCCCACCCGCATTTCTTCACAATCCACTCACCCATCTCCCAACACCCCTTCTGAACACACAAAAATCACATTTCACATCCACAAATGCATCTCATCACCCATCTCAAATCCACTAAAATCACTGTAACCAAGATATTCACAAAACTCTATGACCACCTAACACAACACACACACACACACACAAAACCTAACCTAACCTAACCTAACCAACCTAACCGAACCTAACCTATCCTAACCTAACCGAACGGACCTAACCTAACCTAACCTAACCTAACCTAACCTATCCTAAAACCCATCCTAACCTAACCTAACTTAACCTAACCCAACCTAACCTGACCTAACCTAACCTAACCTAACCGAACGTAACCTAACCTAACCAACCGAACGTAACCTAACCTAACCTAACCTAACCTAACCTAACCTAACATAACCTATCCTAATTATAATAACCAAAAACCCAACCCAACCTAACCGAACCTAACCCCAACCTAACCTAACCTAACCGAAAACCCAACCTAACCCAACCTATCCTAACCTATCCTAACCTAACCTAAAACCCATCCTAACCTAACTTATCCTAACCTAACCTAACCTAACCTAACTTATCCTAACCTAACCTAACCTAAAATATCCTAACCTAACCTAACCTAAACCCAACCTAACCAAACTTATCCTAACCTAACCTAACCTAACCTAACCTAACTTATCCTAACCTAACCTAAACTAACCTAACCTAACTTATCCTAATCTAACCTAACCTAACCTAACTTATCCTAATCTAACCTAACCTAACCTAACTTATCCTAACCTAACCTAACCTAGCCTAACCTAAAATAACCTAACCAAACTTATGATAACCTAACCTATCCATCCTAACCTAACCTAACCTAACTCATCCTAATCTAACCTAACCAAACCTAACTTAATCCTAACCTAACCTAACCTAACCTAACCTAACCTAACTTATCCTACTCAAATCCACTTTAAAATCACTGTAACCAAGAATTCACAAAACTCTATGACCACCTAACACACACCACACACACACACACACACACACAACACAACACAAACACACACCACACACACACACACACACACCCCACACACACAAACACACCTCACTTTACTTTGAACACCTTCAAAAACACTCATACATCATTTGAGACCACCCTTTTCTCAATATCTCTCTCCACAACCTTTATCATCTCACTACAGAACAACCCCAAGATTACTTCGAACACTCTCATAAATCATTTGAATACTCACATAAACACCTTTGAACATTTTCCAAACAACACTGAAGCACTTCCAAAATTCAAATTTTTATTACTCACAAATAAGATTTATCTCACTAATTTATCTACACTTACACATTTCATTTTAAATGAAATTACAACACATCCACCATACTACTCCCTCAGTCTCCAGACTTTACAACATTAACACAAAAACTAACTCAGACACTTATGACATTTTGACATTTTACCAAAACTAACACAAACACATATCTGTTATAATCTCCAATATCTAAGATCACCACAATCAAGACGTTTGCCAAATTCTTAACCCCCCCACTAAGACCACACATTTTTTTTGTACACATTCTCTTGAAAAATCATCATAACGAAAGATCCCCTAAAACTATCTATACTTTTACTAAGATCACATAACATTTTGTCTTCTCTAACTCGCCCACCAATTCACATTCTCATTCACACTTACACATTTCATTAAATTACAACTCATCCCCCCCAAACTCCTCCCTCATTCTCCAGACTTTACAACATTAGCACAAAAAAAACTTACTCATACACTTATGACATGAGACATTACCATATCTAACACACTGACTAACTTTGAACCAACTCTGAACACCACTGATCATCTTCAAAAAATACTCTGCACATCATTTGAACACCTTCAAAAAACACCATCAGACACCTCCGATACATGATACATGATCTTAGATTTTTGGTGATCTTGGTGATGAGTGTTGATAGATGACGGTAAACATGATATGCAATTGGTGATCGTGATTTTTGTGTGAATAATTATAAAAATGTGTGTTTTCTGTGATCTTGGTGGTGGGGTCATAAAATCTGGTAATCGTCTTGGATATAGTGTTCTTAGATAATGTAGGGTACAACTGGTTGAAACAAGGTGGGTTGGGTGTGATGTTACCAACCACCCAAGTAAAAACAATGGGGAGTGTGACGTCACTGGAGGTGAGCTCGTCGGTCCTGTGAGGTGTTTACATCGTGTGTTGGTGGTAGTGAGGTTGAGTGCGCTTAAAATAATGTCAAATATGATTTTTTGTGTGTGGGGTGGGTGAAATGTTATTTAAAAAAGAGTGTTTTCTGTGATATTAGTGATTTTTGAGGTAAGTGAACATGGGTGATTGTGTTGGTGGTTGTCTTAGATTTTGTGTGTGTACAAGTTTTTTTTTTAGTTTATGGGTTAGTACTAAATGTTTTTTTATTAGGTTTGTGTTCATGCTTTCTTTTTTTTTTACCCCAAATGGGGGGGAGTTCTTGTTTATAGTATTTGAGGTTTTTCTATAAAAAGATTTAAGGGTGAGTTAACTTTTTTTTCTGGTGATTTTGACGTTGTTTTGGGAGTATTCTGGTGTTTTGGTATTTAAATCAGTATTTTTTTTGGGGGAGTATTCGGAGGTGTTTGATGGTTTTTTTTTTGAAGGTGTTCAAATGATTGCAAGTTTTTTTTGAAGATTCAGTTTTGTTCAGAGTTGGTTCAAAGTTAGTCAGTGTTTTAGATAGGTAATGTCCATGTCATAAGGTTGAGTTATTTTTTTTGTGCTAATTTTTAAAAGTCGGAGAATGAAAAGGGGTTTTGGGGGGATGATTGTAATTTAATAAATGTGTAAGTGGAATGAAATGTGAATTGGTGGGCGATTAGAGAAGACAAAATGTTAGTAAACTAGTAAAAGTATAGATATTTTTATGATTTTCGTTAAATGATTTTTTCAAAAAATGGTAAAAAAAAAAAATGGTGGTCTTATGGGGGGTTTACAAATTTGGCAAACGTTTTGATTGGGTGATTTTAGAATTGGGAGAATAACAAAGTGTTTGTGTTAGTTTTGGTAAATTGCACTTTCCCAAATTCGGGTTTATTTTGGTAATTTGTAAAGCGGGGAGACGAGGAGTATAGGGGATGTTTTTTAATTTCATTAAGAAATGTGTAAGTTAAAAAATTATGATGATAAATCTTTTTTTTGTGAAAAAACAAAAGAAAATTTGGAAGTGCTTCATGTTTTTTTGGAAAGGGTTTCAAAGGTTTTAGTGAGTACTCAAATGTTTTATAGAGTTTCGAATAACTTGGGTTTTCGTATGAGAGAAAAAAGGGTTTTGGTGAAAAAATAAAAAAAGGTGGCTCAAATGATGTAGAGAGTTTTAAGGTTTCAAAGTAAAGTGAGTTTTTGGTGTGTGTGGGGTTAGGGGGCAAAGTTTTGTGAATATCTTGGTCATGTTTTTTGGGATTTGAGAGGATAAGTTAGGTTGGGGTTATTTGGGTTTATTAGGAAAAGTTAGGTTAGGTTGGGTTAAATTTAGGATGATTAGGTTATTTTTGGGTTAGGATGGGTTGGGTTTTAGGTTATAAATTTTTGGGTTAGGTTTTTTTAGGTTTAGGTTAGGTTGGGTTAGGTTAGGTTAGGTTGGGATAAGTTAGGTTGGGTTTGGGTTGGGTTGGGATAAGTTGGTTGGGTTTAGATTAGGATAATTGGTAGGTAGTTGGGTTTAGGTTGGGTTGGTTTGGTCAGGTAAGGTTGGGTTGGGTTAGGATAATGGGTTTGGGTTGGGTTTAGGTTGGTTAGGTTGGGAAAAGTTAGGTTGGTTTTAGGTTAAGTGGTTGGGTTATTTTGGATAATTAGGTTGGTAGGTTAGGTTAGGATAAGTTAGTTAGGATAGGTTAGGTTTAGGAAATTTAGGATGGGTTGGTTAGTTAGGTTGGGTTCGTTGGGTTTGGGTTAGGTTGGGTTTGGTTTGGGTTGGGTTTTGGTTGGGATAGTTAGGATAGTTTGTTGGTTAGTTGGGTTTAGGTTGGGTTGGGTTTAGGTCTTCTAGGTTGGTTTTGGGTTATTTTAGGTCGGGTCAGGTCATTTTAGGTTAGGTTGGGTTAATTTGGGTTAGTTGGGATAGGTTAGGAAGGGTTTTGGTTGGGTTAGGTTAGGTTGGGTTCCGTTCGGTTGGTTAGGATATTAGGTTCGGTTAGGTTGGGTTGGGTTTTTAGGTTGGGTTTTGGGTTGGGTTTCCTTTCGGTTAGGTTAGGATAGGTTGGTTGGGTTAGGTTAGTTGGGTTTAGGTTTTTTTAGGTTGGGTTTGGGTGGGGTGTGTGTGTGTGTGTTAGGGGGTCATAGAGTTTTGTGAATATCTTGGGTACAGTGATTTTTTAGGGATTTGAGAGGGTTTTGATGAGATGCTTTTTGGGGATGTAAAAGGGATTTTTTGTTGTTTCAAAAGAGGTGTGTTGGAGAGGGTGAGTGGATGTGAAGAAATGCGGGGGGTGAGATGGCGAGGGGTATGGGGAGGGTTTTATTAGAAATTTTAAAGAAAATGGGGGATTTTAAAAAAAAAGGAATTGCGAAAAATTTTTAAAAAAATATAAATTGAAAAATTATGATTATTTTGGAAAAAAATGGAGGGGGTTTTAAACATGTCGCAATAGTTGGGGAGTAGATTATTGTGTAGTATAATATCAATTTAATGGGTACAAGGCCTGGGAAAAGGGGAGGATTTTATTAGAATTTTTAATTAAAAAGGGAAAAGTGATTTCATTTAAATTTGAAAAAGAAGGGAAAAAAAAAAAGTGAAAAAATTGGGGAATTGATGAGGGTTGTGGGTAATGTAGTCGAACTAGAGAAACCAAAAAAAATAATAATGGGTTTTTTTTGTGACTTTTTCTGAGGGAAAATTGTTAAAACGAAAAAAATTTGGGTTTTGGGGATGTGGGTTTTGGGTATGTGGATGTGGTGTTTGGTTTTTGGGGTTTTTGGGATTTTGGGGTTTTCTTAGTTTATGGGGATTTGGTGGGTTTTGATGATTCAGGGTGTTTTAGTAGTATTCAGTGGGGTATAAGCGAACTCAAAAGGTGTTTTGAGGTTTTCAAAGGGGTGATTTTAAATTGTGGGTTTTCTTTTTGTACTTTCTGATGAAATTATTAAAACGGAAAAAAAAAATTGTGGGGGGTGGGGATGTGGGTGGTTGTGTTGTTTTGGGGGGTGGGTATGGAGTTTGTGTTGTGGGGTGTGGTGATTGGGTTGTGGGTGTTGTGGGATGTGGGTTGTGGTGTTGTTGTCGAACAGAATACCGAAAAAGGGTGTTATAATGGGTTTTTTTTTTTGACTTTTTCTGGTGAATTGTTAAAACGAAAAAAATTTGGGGTTGGTGTTTTGGGTTTGGGTTTTTGTGGGTGTTGTTGCCACTAGAGATACCGAAAAATTTTTTAAGTGGGGTTTTGTTGTCCCCTTTTTTTGAGAAATTAGTTAAAACAGAAAAATTTGGGGGGTTGGGTGTTTTGGTTGTGGGTTTGGAGTTTTGGGGATGTGGGATGTGGGTGTTATCTTTGTTTATGGTGATTTTGGTGGTTTTTGATGTTTCAGTGTTGTTTTAGTAGTATTCATATTATTTGGGAGTACCAAATGGTTTTTGGAAGTGTTTCAGTTTGTTTTGGAAAAAGTTCAAAGGTGTTTTGAAGGTGTTTAAAAGATGTGCAAGAGTACTTATAAGGGGTTCTTAAGTAATTTAGAGGGATTTTGGGGGGGTTCAATGAAGTTTTTTTGGGGTATTTAAAAACAATTGATGGTGTTTTTTGGTGATGTTCAAAGTAAAGTGTTTGAGTTTGTTTTTGTGATAATGTTTTAAGTCTGAGACTGAGGGGGGATTTTTGGGGGGGTGAGTTGTAATTTTAAAGAAAGTGTAATGTAATAAATTAGAGCTGTCAAATCTTTTTTGGGGGATTCAAAAAGGTTTTTTTGGAAATGTTTTAGTGTTGTTTGGAAAAGTTCAAAAGGATTTTTTTGGGGTATTTTAAAAGATTTATGAGAAGTTTTGAAGGGGTTCAAAGTAAATGAGGGGTGTGTGCGTATTACTTCGTAATATTTAAAATTTTGACTATGAATTATCGAAAAGTGGTTATAAGGTTTTGGTGACTTTCTGATAAAAAATTTAAAAAAAAAAAGGGGGTTAGAGTGAAAATTGTGAGGTTTGGTGGGATGGAGGTTTGGAAGGAGAGGGGAAAAGGGTTACTTCGTGGGGATGACCTGAATGAAATATTTAAAAAAGAAAAAAAAGTCTAGACTTGGGGTTTAAAGAAATGGGGATTGTTGTGGGTATTAACGAAAAAAAAGTGAAATTATTTGGATTAACCGGGGTTAAATGAAATGTTTTTCCTATGTTGTATAGAAAGGTAGGGGGGGGGAAGTCGACAAAATTTACCTGTGTGGGGGTCATCACGTGACTCATTGACTAGGGGAAATCGACAAATCACCCATGTGTAGGGCACACAGACGTCATCTGCCGAGAAACAACTTTTTTGTTCATTTTAAAATAAAGAGGAAACGACTCACATTTTTTAACCTTAGTAAAAAAGTACCAGTCAAAGGGGGGAGTTCATTTGAATCTTCCCCCAAGGGGGAAACCAAAAACTTGATCCAGGGGATGGAGCTTTTAATTTGAGAAACCTTGATCCAAAGGGGAAGGCGAGAAACCTTTACCAAGGAAACATAAGAAAATTTCGAAAACCCCTAGGAGGGAATCCAAAAAACTTTATCCAGGAGATGAAGTCTTTTATTAACGAAAAAATTTTATCCAAGGAAGTAGAGCTTTTTATTTTTTATATCGAGAAAAAAAAATGGGGGTTTAAGGGGAGTCCATTCGAATGCTTATACCCCAAGGGGGGGGGGGTATCCAAAAACTTGATCCAAGGGGGATCATAAGAAATGAAAAATTTAAAAAAAAAAAATTGGATGCAAGGGGGGGTTTATTTAATGCTTACCCCCGAGGGGGGAACCCAAAAATTTATCCCAGGGGTTGGGGTCTTTTTTTATCGAGAAAACTTTATCCCAGGAGTTCATAAAAATTGAAATTCGAAAAAAAAAAATTGGGGGGGGGTGAAAGTG
>NW_026509219.1:0-14879 GCF_026875155.1 Cherax quadricarinatus
GCCTTTTTGCCCCCGGTTAGAAGTCGTCCATAAAAACTTCACTATCCTTGGGACAGGAACCACGAGGACTCCACGTGTTCATTCGGAGTAAGGCGACTTATTTCACTTCACACATTCTCTTAACTTAGTGTTATTATCAGCGATTACATTACAATTCACACGGTGATTTAATGTCTCATAATTATTATGCACATAAGAGGCCACTCCATTAAGATCTGAGACCGATGAGTGATGATTAAATCACAGGTATTTTCCCCTGGACACACTCCATGGCGTCGTGCCAGTCACCACCGGTCCTACCATTATTCACTAATTTTACCACTTTATTACGGTGGTCCCGTAAATCATGTTCCCTCACTCTTCACCAGGAACAGTTACGACACTTCCTATTATGAAGTGAGGCCTATATTAATCCTTAGGCCACCGTGAACGCCAATTTCCTGGTCCCATGCTTTCCCAGCCTCTTAACCCATTTCAAAACACTCCCGCTCATGATGCCCCGTCTCGACCTCTCCCCCGCCCATCAGCGCAGGCGCAGAGCTTCCCTGTTGGCTCTAGTCCATTTTCAAATACATTTCCTGACCCACATCAACACATTAAACACCTATCAGGCACTATAGCTTCGGAAATTAAATAATTTCCACACTGCGGCAGGGCGGAGGTCGTTGTTAGATGACTTAAATTGTGCTCTAGATTGCACGGCTCTTTTCCTAGTGGGTCTTACTACAATTTCTTCTTGCATCACTCGGTTAGTGTCTTCAATATCACTCGTGTCACTTTCCCTTAGATTTCTATCTGCACTGGATTGAACACCATTTAATGGTACGCAAACTTTCCTGACCACGACACAACACTTTGACGTTTCTGACAACACCTTGTGCATCTGGGTATAATGTAACTACCTTGCCCAGAGGCCACAATGTTCGATGTTGCTCAGTATCAATTAACATAATGTCACCTGGTTGAATGTTCTGTCGGTTTCCTGCCTCTTGCGCACCATAAAAATGCTCATGTAGTGTATGAAGATATTCTTTACGCCACACATCGGACCAATGAGTAATTACCTTATTTAACATCTTGAACTTATCACTCAACATGGTCACGTTATTGTAAACCTCATCAACTTCCCTCGGGATATCTCATAGATAGGTGCAGCTTCTAACCTTCGTCCACATATTAGGTGAGAGGGAGTCAGTATCTCCGCGTCAGGAGTGTCGCTCATGTATGACAGAGGGCGATTGTTTACCCGATTCTCTGCCTCCACCAACACTGCACGGAATTCCTCCAAATTAATTCTCTTCCTGTGTAGCACCTTACGAAGACATCTTTTCACTGTACCTATCGTTCTTTCGTACAATCCTCCCTGCCAAGTGGCTCTGGGAGTAATAAATTTCCAGACACACCCTCGCTGGGTCAACAAAGATTGTACATCATCACTCTTATTTAATTCCATCAAGTGTTGAGCACCCGCTACAAAATTGGTGGCATTATCTGAGATCATTAATCTTGGACAGGATCGTCTAGCTGCAAATTTCCAGAACAGCTGTATGAACTGTTCTGCAGACAAGTCCTGGGCCACTTCTAGATGAACAGCCCTAGTAGCTGTACAAACAAATAGACATACACCTTCAAAGGAACACCATCTGAAATGCCTGTTAAAATGATTGGCCCACTATAGTCCACTCCGGTCACATCAAATGGTTTTACCAACTGCACGCGTTCCTTGGGCAATGGTGGAGGACCTGGGTACATGTAGGTTCTGGCATCCACCCGGCGACATATTACACAGGACTTGATAACCCTTTTTACACTTTACCGTCCTTGTGGAATCCAGAAGGTTTCCCGAATATAGTTTAAGGTATCCTGTACCCCACCATGCATCACGTTATTATGGGCATTAAAGACAATCAAGGTTGTCAGGTGATGAGTTTTGGGCAGCAAGATAGGGTGCTTAGCATATTCCCCCAATTCAGCATTTTGTAACCTGCCTCTGCACCTAATTACATCATCCTCTATATACAGCCCCAGCTTTTCTATTATTGAGCCTTTCACAATTTTTCCTTCCATTAATTTAATCTCATCCCTGTAGGTTTCTTCTTGTACCCTCTGTAGCCAGTATTTCAGAGGATGGGGAAAATTATATGAGATATTCATATTATTTATAAATTTAAACACTAACCTTGTCACGTTAATCAGCTTGGGTAAGGAAGAATACCTATTCATATCAATGGCTAAGGAAGGACTACTGACTGGAGCGGTGCTCACCTTAATTTCGACAGGAGCAATATGTGCTTTTTGCACCGGCCAGTTAATTTTGTCCACCAGCCAACTTGGCCCTTTAAACCACGATAAAGCACTCACAAATTTTTCATAAGTCAAGCCTCGAGACAAGAAGTCATCCAGATTCTCGTCACCAGGGATGTGATTAAGGTTAACATATGCTGACCCAAACTGTTATATTTCTCCTGCATTTGATTGATTTCAGCGACTCTGTTTTGTACGCACACAATCTTACTGTTACCATTACGAATCCATTGTAAGGATACCTCATTATCAGACCAAATTACGGTGTCGCTGATATTTATCTCTCGCAATTTATTTCTTATATAATTGGTTAATTTGACACCTACATAAATGGCTGTTAATTCCAACTGAGGTATGGTACGTGATTTGATAGGAGCCACCTTAGCCTTAGACATAACAAGAGAAATGGCACTATTATATTGAAGGTAAGCGACTGCTCCACATGCCAATTTCGAAGCATCGCAAAAAATGTGGAGTACATTTTCTCCATCTTGACTGGCCACATTACGTGGGAACTCCAACATTGGTAATTTTACATATTCACCTATTAGTTCTTCCCACCTTTCAACAAATTCCTCAGGTAGGGTTTCATCCCAAGCACACTTAAGCTTCCATGCTTCTTGTATCAACAATTTTCCTCTTATTGTAAGTGGTGACACTAAGCCTAGTGGATCGAAGCATTTTGAAACTTCCGCAAGTAAGACACTCTTGGTTAATTTATTGGGCATGCTGTAGTTATTAGACTTTAACGATATCAAGTCTCTCTCTGTGTCCCAAGTCAGTCCCAGCACATTACTACATTTAGACACTTCAACTCCAGGGTGGTCTTTATTTATTTGAGCCCTTAAACTGGACGAATTACTGTTCCATTCCCTCAGGGGCATATTTGCACCTTGCGTTATTTCATTAGCCCTTTCATATATGATAATTAGTTCCTCTTCAGTAGACGTCACCCCCAGAAAATTGTCCACACAAAATTGTTTACCCATTACTCCACTCAGTGGACCACCCGTATGCTTAAGGTGTGCATTTATCGTTGCCTGGAGTAGAAACGGACTGGAGTTAGCACCAAACAATACACTCCTGAAGTGAAAATTCTTCAGGGGACTAAGTGGGTCACTAGGATTCTCGGGCTATAAGAACCTTGTGCAGTCCCGGTCAGCCTCTTGCAGACCCACTCTCAGGAAAGCTTTACTTATGTCCGCCGTAAAGGCATAATTCTTAACTCTGAAGTTTAATATGTCTCCCAGTTTTTCCGCCAACGATGGACCTGTCATCAAACAGTCATTCAAACTAGGTACATTTTTGTTACTCCTGGCACTACAATTAAACACAATCCTCAGAGGAGTAGTCTTAGAATCCTTCTTCACTCTGTGATGTGGCAAATAGTGACCATAAATCTGGGCTTGCTCGGGAGGTACCTCCTCTATGAATTTATTATTTAACTGCTCATTAATTATATCATCGTAAGCAGTCAACAGTTCTGGTGTCTTGCTCATTTGCGGAGCTGAGCCTTTAATTGTCCATACGCCATCCTGTAATTAGTTGGTAGATCTGGATGGTTCAGCTTCCACGGGAGTCTCACCCAGTATTGTCCAGATTAAAATTTCACATCCTTCTGGTATTGTTCTTGAGTAAAGGAATCATCTGGACTTTCTTCATTTACATTGATCCCTATGCTGTCCAATTCCCATAATTTATACACAGGTTCAACTTCATCCTCTATTGAAGAATGTTTACACTGGGGTGATATTTCATGAGTAAGACACACCATAACTGTATTTATGGCTTCCTCCAGTCATTCATTACCAGTACGAGGAAGCCTGCCGTACATCACGTGACCTCCTGCGGTCCTTAGAAGGGTGACTCCGCAATTTCTTTGTCATACCCTTCACAAAGGTGGCATAATAGTCACTACCTATCAAAATATCTATTGGCCCCACAGAATCATTATTTACACCAGAAGGTGCCAAATTTACCTTACTTGAAAGCCTTTCAGTAGCATTACCAAGCCCTATTGTAGATATTTTCTCTGGGAGCCTATCCACAATTACGGCATTAATACGTTTTCTCTCATTACCCAGCCTGACAGTTACATAAACAGTGTTGTATGACTGGGCCTTCTCATTCGAGAGAAAGCCAGATAACTTGAGTATAGCAGGACCTCCCATTTGTACCTTCATCCCATTAAGGCAATTACGTTTTATGAAGGTACGTTGTGATCCCTGATCCAGTAATGCTGTTAAAGTTTTGGATTTATGACGTTTATCATTAATCACCATATCCAACACAGGTAAAGCTACCTCAGCTAGGCCATCATTACCGACATTAGCTGCAGTCTCTACCTTTGCTACTGTTGTGTCCGGATTATCACTATCAGTACTATTGTTACCATCATTAAAATTAGATCTGCCCTTACACATAACTATGTGGTGCCTTCCCTTGTTACATTGATAACAATGGTTCAAGTTAGCATGGCAATCCCTTACATTGTGATTTTCTAGACACCTGATACATCTAGCAAGCTCTTCCAATCTTTCCACTTTAACATCCCATGAATTATAGGCATTACAGTTCTTAGAGAAATGAGTACCGTTGCAGAAGATACAATCTCTCCTTTCTTTGCCTGACCTCTTATCAACTGGGCTACCCTTATTGTGGTACTTACTCCTCTTGCTTTGATGTGAAGAACCACTATTACTGGCCCCTGTCACTTGATATGTGCCTATGTAACCCCGTTTAGTAGGTGAATTATGATTAATTGATATTGGGATAAATTTTCCTTTTGTAAAACTTGACAGGTGCACTGGGGTCTGTAGATGTGGTATTCCTAGAGGTAATGGGTTGGCTGGTCTGCAGTTGGACAATTAGCTCCTGCAGGCCCACTCTTATTTCTTCCAACCCGAAGTAACCCTTGTGATATCTGTTAGATAGCCACTCTACTGTCTTGTGGTTCAGTTTATTCTGAATCAAGGCACTCAACAACCATTCTGCTCCCTCTAGATCATATTTATTACTCAAGGTCTTAAGAGTGCTTTTTAGTTTGATCCTAAATTGCTCTAAGCCGTTGCGGTTGTGATCTGGAGTCTTCAAACTAGTCAAAATAGCTACTAGATCCAGCCTACTTTGCTCCAAGTTTCCATAAGTGACCTCCAACAAGTCATCTGCCTCACTATATGAGTCATCTATATGTGGGAATGCTTGTATGAGAACATGTGCATCTCCCCTTGTCCCTTTAAACAGCATATTTTGGTAACACTTGCAAGATCACCTCTATCATGTACGACTGCTTCAAAGATACCTGGAGTTTACCTGGAGAGAGTTCCGGGGGTCAACGCCCCCGCGGCCCCGGTCTGGGACCAGGAAACCTGGTGGTCGAGCCTGATCCCCGGGCTTGTTGCGCGGGCTGCACGAAAACCAACGTACAGCCACAGCCCGGTTGTCGGAACTGACTTTAGGTCTTGCCATGCCACTTGAAGACTCCCGGGGGTCTGTTGGTAACCCCCTTTTGTGTCTGGGGGGCAGTTGAACAGTCTGGGGCCCCTGCACTTTTTTTATGGTTCTTAACGTCTAGTGACCCCCCTGCTTTTAGGGGGGGGATGTGCATCTCTCCCAAGTCTTTTGCTTTCGTAGTGAGTGTTTTCGTGTGCAAGTTCGGTACTAGTCCCTCTGGGATTTTCCAGGTGTAATAATCATGTATCCTCCCCCTGCGTTCCCCGGGAATACAGGTTTGGGAAACCCCAAAAAGCCTCCCAGTAATTGAGGGTTTTTTTATCCCCGTTATGCGCGCCGTGAAAGTTCTCGTAATTTTCTAGGGCGGCAATTTCCCCCTTGAAGGTGTGTTAGTGTGCAGCAATTTCCCCGCCTAGATAGAACAAGGCCCTGAAGAGTGTCTCATGGGCTTGGCCCCCCTATTTTTGAAGGCTCTTTTACCCATCTGCATTTTTCTAGCAGAGCATTGATACAATGTTATGGTCCTTGAAGGGAGATCCCCCACATGATCACTCCCTTTTTACGTTGGTGTTTTCGCTCTATTTTTGGGTGGCCAGAATTTGTTTTGTACTCTGATAAAGATTTAATTTCCTCATGTTTACCATATTGAGTAATTGAAAATTTTCATCGTTGAATTCATATTTTTTCTGGCCCCTGAAAGTTTTGGTTGATGTCCCCCCGGGCCTTGCAGGTCTGCAAGGGAAAGACACTGTCATGCAGATTCGGGTGTCATTCAAAAGGAAAACACGGTGCTGTGGCTGCACCTTGTCTAGGGATATGAGGATGAGGAACAAGTGGGGGGCGATACTATGCCCTTTTGGAAACAGAGCTTTTCACCGTAGCTGCCTCGACTTTACCTGTTGGACTCTCTCTGTGTTCTGTTAGTGAGGAAATTATAGATCCATCGAAAACCCATTTTCCTGTTATTCCTTTAGCACCATTTTGTGCGCTATTGCCCTGGGCACACTTGTCGAAAACTTTTGCAAAGTTTTATATATTAATTGATTTTTTTGTCTTCTTTGAATTTATGACCTTTCCCTAGTGATCCAATAGTTGAGACGACGGAGCGACCCGTTCTAAACCCATGTTGCCCTGGGTTGTGAAAAATGAGGGGTTTTTAGATGGGGGATGACTTGCTTCTTAGGACCCTTTCAAAAATTTTTATGATATGGGATGATAGACCAAAACTCCTCCCAGTTTTTCTCCCAGATTAAACACAGGCATGCATAATTGTGGGATTTTGGTAAACACCTGATTTTTCCTTATTAGGTTGATCAGCAACATTGTTTACACCCTTTACCCTCTCCAAAGCCTTAGTTTTGCAGGACACGATGTTGTCCTCCACTTCATAATATTGATCCAGCAGCCGCTTCCTTTCAGCATCATCTGCACAATTCACCAGTAGATCTCTCTCACAGTCCTTACACCACAATTTATATGACCCGTATCTATTTTCTAAGGCATCTAGGTGTAACTTTAATTCATCAGGGTTCACCGTTTCTTGTCCCATTAACTCCATACACTTGTATGATTTAGTAACATGACCCTTCCGAGCTTGTAGTGATGCTTTCTTTGCTTTGACATCCATGGACTTGCCAGCCGCACTAACTTCCTCAGACCCAGCCATGGTTAGGGAATTAATCACCGATTATACAACTTAAGTAGAAACCTTGTGAGAGTAATTCTTGCACTTTACTATTGTATAAATCCTAGCCACCCATGTGCTAGTAATTAATTGGGCTAATTATCATCCACCACACGACCGATTAAATTTGTGTACTCTATACCCACTTCCTTCAACCAGTCACTTAATTATTAAGTAATTCAATTTTTTCACTGACTGCATCCGGTTCAGGAAGGACCAGTGGGAAGAAATGGAAAATTTTATAGAGGTTACCTGTATGTACCTCAACATTATATACATACAAGTAATCTCATTGGGAGACAGCAACCATATTGTTTACCGTAGTCACCCCGTGTAGACATGTGAGAAAACTTAACCACCCCTGGTCCCTGCAGATGGTTCCTTCGACCTCACAATCTTATCCATATCTATCCGAGACCAGTATGAATTGGATAGCACCCACAAGTACTGCTCTACTAATTAATTGCGGACTGTATAGATTATATTAGTTTAACTGAATGAAGGGGGGGGGGTAGGTTGCACATGTATATATCCATCAAGGAAAAAACACTTGTATATAATACCACCACTTACCAGATATTCTCTGGTGGTCACTTGATGTAGCTGGATCACCCCCAACCTATCCAATTACAACATTCCTAACTGACCAGTATCAGTCTGCTATAACTAGAAGGGTTACTTAACTGTGGTTGATTGATGCTCCTTATTTCCTCCATTCACTATCTCATTTCGATGTCCTGCTACACCAACAAGACAAGGTATCCATTGGTTTGTCCCGGTTTAGAAGTCGGGACTCCATAAAAACTTTACTATCCTCGGGACAGGAACCACGAGGACTCCACGTGTTCATTCGGAGTAAGGCGACTTAGTATTATTATCAGCGATTACATTACAATCCACATGATTTAATGTCTCAATTATTATGCACATAAGAGGTCACTCCATTAAGATCTGAGACTGATGAGTGATGATTAAATCACAGGTATTTTCCCTGGACACCATGGCGTCTCACCAGTCACCACCGGTCCTACCATTATTCACTAATTTTACCACTTTATTTCGGTGGTCCCGTAAATCACGTTCCCTCACTCTTCACCAGGAACAGTTACGACACTTCCTATTATGAAGTGAGGCCTATATTAATCCTTAGGTCGCCGTGAAGGCAAATTCCTGGTCCCATGCTTTCCCAGCCTCTTAACTCCATTCAAAACACTCCCGCTCGTGATGCCACGTCTCGACCTCTCCCCCGCCCATCAGCGCAGGCGCAGAGCTTCCCTGTTGGTTCTAGTCCATTTTCAAATACATTTCCTGACCCACATCAACACATTAAACACCTATTAGGCACTATAGCTTCGGAAATTAAATAATTTCCACAATAATAATAATAATAATTTTATTTCTACAAGTACATGTACAAGATATGTAGACCTAGCTGACATCAATGGCATACTACTATATAGAGAGCGGCTTGTCATGCTGAGCATTTCGAGAAAATTAGGTCAGTTTTGTCCCAGGTGCGACCCCACCAGCCCATAACCCCCAGGTACCATTTTGTGATGGGGGAAATGACAACCGGTGAAAGGGAAACACCCCCAATCGACCCCGACAATGAAAACGTGAAGTGAATTATAGCCCCGGGCCAGGGGCCACCTTTTCCCCATAAAATTCGTTTTTTTTCACTTTTTGGGTTTCTGCCCTCCATTTCAATGTTATAATCGTTTCTAGTACATAACTGTAAAAGGTAACAGAAAGATTCATGAAAATATCATAATTTGCGAAAATATAAAACCCCCCCAAAAAAATAAGTTGTTCTCTGATTTCTCGTTCCTGGGTATGCCCACCCAGGGGTAAACCCTTTTCGTAAAGGACAATTTTCGTCTGCTACCCGTCCCTCAACCTGACGCCAGTATAAAAGCCCCAGTTTTCTTCCTGATAAACTAAAATTTTGTTTAACTATGACCATAATTTTTAAAGGTGTGGCCCCCGGGTAACCAGAGAAATGCCTCGGCAGTGACCAAAGGGTTTCCCAAACGGCGGGGTCTTTCCCCCGACCCCGTCGGGAAACACTTGTCCTGTCTCCTGCGATCTTTACCTAACCTAAAACCCTAACTAACAATCTAACCATGCTGTGCTCGCGCCCCAAGGCGGGGGACTGATTCCCTTGTAATAGTTCTGTTTTTGGTTAGGTAAGGTTCGTAGGAACAGGACAAATGTTTCCTGACGGGGTCTTAGTCAGATGATGACCCCCTTTGGAGCTTTTGGCATTGACCGAGGCTTCCCCGGCTTACCGGGCCCCCCCCCAAAAATAATGGCATTTTTTACCCATTGTTTTAAAATTCTATATATAGTTCGCTGTTTTTCCAAATTTTATCCTTGAATTTGTTTGATAAAACCACTGGTGGCGAAAAAGTTAAAAAAAGTACCCCGATGCTGCACATGTCTAATTTTTTCGACTCGCTATGTGAAAAAAAAGATACAAAAATGAAAAAATACTGGATAAAGGTATTTTTTCATACATTTAAAATCTTTATTGAAACTGCGAGGTTCCCGGGTTTTGATCCCAGCGAGGGTAGAAAAAGGGGGTGTTTCTATACACGGTTGTCTTTTCCCCATCTAAAATGGGACCTGGGTGTTAGTGGACTGATGTGGGTGTGAGGGGAAAAAATTCAAAGATAGGGATAGAGGGAAAAATATATAGTATCAGTAGTTTCACTGCGGGTTTAGTTAAGGGGGGTAATCAATCTCCGTTTTTCTGCCTTTTTTCCCCCTCCCCGAAATTGAAGTTTTCTGCCGGTACTAGTTAAGGTGGGTAATCCGCTCCCGTTTTTCCCCCCTTTTTCCCCCTCCTGAAATTGATGTTTGTCTGCCGGCTACTTTTTTAAGGGAGGGTTCGTCTGTCCCCCTATCCCCTCCCCTCCCCTCTTCTCCCCCCCCGAAGGGTGACGTGTGGGGCTCTGGTTAAACAGTAAATCACTAGACTCACAGCTCCCAACTCTACTCTTGGATGTCAGAGAGGGTCACCTGGCAATCAACGAGTAGAACAGGAGAAGGACTAACGTCCAGAGACTTCTCCAGGTTGTATTGAAGTACCTGTGCACCTGTATGAAATTGCATGACGTAACTCCACAGCATTGCAGCGGTAAAGAACCTGCTTTCCTGTTTTCGGGATAGAATACTCACTGGTATACTGTGAAGAACTAGCCAGTGGATGGTCACCAACACCTGCGACCCCCCCCCTTATCATCAGCAACGGCTACAGTTTCAACAACAGTGTCACCAACACCAGACACCATTGTAGATATTAGTGTTGAGTTCAAATGTAATTTTATTCATTTCATTTTTCATTTTTCTTTCAAATAGGATATACCTTTCATGTTTTGTTGTTTTATGTTTGATTTAATAAATAGTGTTTATCTTTGTGAATTATTATTTCTTTTTCTATTCATTAATTTTCCTGAGGAGGAGCCAGCCTGAGTAATACTGTCTGAAGTTGTTACAGGGCTGAGTAAGCCTTCACAAGTGGCGACCTTGCCAGGATTAACGCTACTGAATCAAGATTCAACTCCATCTCGAATCTACCATTGGAACTTCAACGCCGCATACCACAGACGGTTACCACCAGCCATGAGTAATCATTCTCTATGGTAGGACTACAGTACAGGTATTTGAAAGATTTGGTGATTGTTATAGTCTCAATTTATTGTAAGTCAAGTCAGGCAGGATATAATATTTAATTCTGCCACCTTTTTGGAGCTTGAAACACTTTGGAGGATTAGACTCTAGGGACCCGAGATTTTCCAGTGACAACTTGTTTCATTGAGCTCTTTATTGTATCAAGGGAACTGTCATAGGACACTCTTGATTTGTTGGTGAGAAGATTGGATGGTCAAGGGACCCCATTCTACTTACTGTTTGCTCAGAGCCGGCATAGAACCCTTCGTTTTCGTTAATACATATTGTTTAATTGAAGCAGGGATCGAGCCCTCTGGTTTATTTACAGTTTGAGCGGAGCAGGAATTGAACCCTCCGTTTTCTTTAATACCCGTTTCATTTCCCCTGATAGTTTAAGTTATTCTTGCAAGCATGGATGAATACCAGTTTTGGATGAACGCTGGAAGTAAGTTAGGAATAATAGGGAAAAATTTAGAATCTTTCATTAGTGCTAAGATCCAGAAAAGACTTGAAAGAGAGAGAATTGAGAGAGAAGAAAGACAGTTAGAAAGGGAAAGAGAAGAGAAAAAGGAGAGAGAGAGAATCGAAAGAGAAGAGAAAAAGGAGAGAGAGAGAATTGAAAGAGAAGACAAAAAGGAGCGTGATAGACTTGATCGTGAGGACAGAGCTAAGATACGTGAGGAACAGGTTAAGTTAAGGGAACTTGAGGAAAGAGCAAAGGACAGAGAATGTGAGTTAAGAGAGAGAGAAAAGGATCGCGAGGTCGAACAAACTCGCCTTGAATTAGAGAATAAGAAGTTAACTTTCTCACAACAGCAATTAGATGAAGGAGTAATGGAACAACGTGCAGCTAGTGCACATATTCCAACACCTAATTTACCTCCCTTCACAGAGGGGGAAGACATAACTTCATACATTATCAGGTTTGAAAATACCGCTACCCTCTGTGAATGGCCTGCTGACACCTGGGCTACCAGGTTAGGAATGTTATTTTCTGGTACCGCTTTAAATATCTATGCAACTTTGTCGCAGGATATCATATGTAATTATAACCTACTGAAGAAGGCAATCCTTAAAGCATTTAAAAAACCACTAATTCTTACAGGAAAGATTTCAGGTATGCCACCTTACAGCCTGGCCAGAACTTTCAACAGTTACAGGTAACACTCTTTCGTTTGTTCGACTTTTGGATAGAGAGTTCAGGAATTGATCATAGTTATGAATCTCTTCGAGACTTCATGGTTGCTGACCAGTTCCTGACGGCTCTTCCCCACCAGATACGAACATTCATCAGAGAACGTAACCTGATTAAAGCTGAGGAAGTTGCGGAGGCTGCTGACCTGTATGCTGAGGCTCACAATTCCTATAAAGACCTAAAGGGATCGAACCGTAAGGGCAAGGGTTAATCAGACCTTAAGAAATCAAAGCCTCTAGTGGAAAGCAAAATGACTTCTTTTATTCCTGTTTGTCATTTGTGTGGTGTTAAGGGACATAAACGTCCAGATTGTCCTTCTAAGAAGGTCCAAAAAGTTGGAAGATGTTTCAAAGACTGTAATGATCAAGCACCCTTCTGTTCAGGAAGAGTTAATGGACTTAATGTATCTACCATTTTACGAGACACTGGATGCACATGTATAGTCATTTCTGATAAGCTGTTCCCTAGTCTTAAAGAAACTCATCCTCTGCTATACTTTCAGACTATTGGCCGTACAGACACTTTTCCTACCATCCGTTGTTACATTAGGTCTAAATGGTTCACAGGTTGGTCTGAAGCCGTACTAGCTCCCATCACTTCTTGCTCCGTACTAATAGGTAATGTAAAAGGTGCCCTTCTTCCTTCTGAGGTTGACCTTTCATCACCAAAGATGGATATAAGTGTTTCAGATCCTCTTCCTGTAGAGTCAGAGAAGCCCCTCGAAAGTTCAGATGAGACAATGTCTTGCGAGATTCATGTGGGATTAAAAACCAGTGATGATACTCTCGAAAGCGAGGAAGTAGGATCACCGGTTCACTTGTTAGATGAAAGTGAAGATATCACCCTCGATACCATAAATGTCTTGACTAGGGCTCAGACCAAAGCCCATGCTTCCCCTACTGTCCATCCTTTGATTTTCCCTGACTTAAAGCCTTTAGACATATCGAAGGACTCCTTTGTCAATTTACAACGTAATTGCCCTTCTCTTCAGAATTGCCATAATGCCGCTAAACAAAATCAAGTTATCCAAAGGAAAAACTTTTCATATAAATTTGAATATATAAAAGGTATCTTGTACAAGCCAGTATTCAAATTAAATTCAGATGAGACAGACTATTCCATCTTAGTTGTTCCAAGTCAATGCAGAGAGACTGTTCTTAAAATGGCTCATGACCTGCCAGTGGCCGGACATTTCTCGCATCGTAAAACCTTAAATAAAATTAGGGAAACCTATTTTTGGCCTAAAATGTCCTCAGATGTCACTACTTATTGTAGATCGTGTAAAGTTTGCCAACTGTCATCCTCCCGAGGTACCAGGCGAGTACCTATAGTCAAAATGCCAATCTTTACGGTACCTTTCGAAAGAGTAGCTATTGACATCGTTGGTCCTTTAGCTCCACTTTCATCTGGGGGACATAGATATATATTAACATTAATTGATTATGGTTCTAGTTTCCCTGAAGCCGTTCCCTTAAAGACCATAACTACTACAGAGGTGGCTGAAGCCCTTTTGTCCATCTTCTCCAGAGTGGGCATCCCTAGAGAAATTTTGTCTGACCGTGGGACACAATTCACATCTGACTTAATGCAACATCTCTACCAACTTTTTTTGGGAGTGAAGCCTCTCTTCACCACACCCTATCATCCCAGCTGTAATGGGAGGATTGAGCGCCAGCATTCGATTCTCAAGTCCATTTTAAGAAACTTTGCTCCCTTAAACCTAAGGAGTGGCATCGTTACCTACCCTGTGCTTTGTTTGCCATGAGGGAAGTTCCCAGTGACTCATTGGGGTTTTCACCTTTTGAACTTCTCTATGGTAGACAGGCCAGAGGTCCACTTTCCATCCTTCATGACTTATGGACTAATGAGGAGGTAAATGCTGAGGTTCAGTCTTCTTACCAGTTTCTCCTTGACCTTAGATCCAAACTTGAGGAGACTCTGACATAGTTTCGAAAAACTTAAGTTTGTCAATGGACCAGTACAAACCTATTTTGATTCCAAAAGTCAGAGGAGAAGTTTTAAAGTAGGAGATGAAGTTCTTGTACTTTTGTTAGTCAGTGCTTGGGCTGCTACATCTAGCTATGACAGTCTTCCCAGTACCACACAGGCGAAATTAATGGACAAATATGATGCAAGGGAGAGACTTGTTTGCTTTATGCTCAGCAAGGCAGATGACTGCAACATTCCTTTCACTAATTATGAACTTGATGCAGCACTAAGGGCAACTCCACGTCGCCTGGTGAGGATGGTATTACTTACAACATACTCAGATTGCTGTGTCGAGTACCAGGTAATCCTTTTACTTGAATTATATAACATGAGTTATGTCACTGGGGAGCTCCTAAATCATGGACCAATAGCCTCATTATTCCCATTCCGAAGCCCAATCAACAAAACTCATTTCGCCCAATATCCCTTACTAGCTGCTTGTGTAAAACATTCGAAAGGGTGTTCTTTTCGTCTTTTGCAAAAAATTTAAAGGAAATTTTTGTCACCCCGGTTGCATGCTTCCTGCATGGAAGAAGTGGGCATCATTGCATTACCACCTTTTCACTCTGCACACTGACAGCT